>AWOL01S0089834.1:10314-28443 GCA_000715115.1 Nicotiana otophora | reverse complement strand
CCTGCCCACAAGCCGGGGGCCATTTCATCTATTATAATCTTTATACCCATTCCAATATTCTTGTTTTGGACGCTGGTGATTTCTTTTGTCCTTTCCATCTCTAAGATATGATAATTTCAGAGAGTAANTTTTTATTCAAATGTTTAGATGTTATGTGATTGTCGGCTTGCCTTGTAAGTGTGTTAGGCGTCATCACGACAGGTTGGAATTTTAGGCCGTAACACCTGCCCACAAGCCGGGGGCCATTTCATCTATTATAATCTTTATACCCATTCCAATATTCTTGTTTTGGACGCTGGTGATTTCTTTTGTCCTTTCCATCTCTAAGATATGATAATTTCAGAGAGTAAATCTCACCTTCCTCTAAACTTAAATATCTCATAATTGAGATTGAATATGGCATAACACAAACCAAATTTTTGATTCACACCCTACAAGTCGGCCGGTATGAGGCTCGTGGACTTTCTTGAGGAACCCACTTCATGTAGAAAACTGGACTTTAGAGTAAAAGCTTACTTCTAATCCTTTCTAGCACCATTCCTAACTTAAGGCATCGCATAATTCAAGGAGAAATACGTTGGAACAATACGGTAACAATCGAGAGCGAGTATCATCACAATAAGGTATTGGGAATGAGCTGAAGATGAACTTGGTAGAAACCAACAAATCCTGAGTACAATGAAGATTTATGATGCTGTCTACACCTCGCTTTTCACTTATGATCAAAACTCGAATATTTTGCAAGCATTTTATGAGGCTTGATGCTCCAAGGCGAACACACTTCTTACATCAGCTGGGGAGCTATCTATATCCCTATAAAACTTACATATTCTCAGAGGTTTACCTATGGCGGGATCTCTGTACGAAGAAGTGGTACATGAGATTAGGGAACTCACATATTTAGATGAAAACCATGAGATTTGTTCTTCGATTTTGCGAGTACTTATTTGTTGTCTTCCATCATCTTAAGGAAGGTACGAGCATTAAACAAAAGGTCTCCTTGAGTAAGTGGATAAATATTTGGTGCAAGAAAGCTTTAATTATAAACCTTCCCCACTATGAAAGGAAAAACATTATGCACGCCTAAAGTTGACACATAATCCTAACAGAGCTATTCCTGAGACAACTAGATGGTCAAGTGGTGAAGAAGCTGTATTTTTCAAACTTAGGGTGAGGTCTGATAAAAAAGATAAAACATATCTAATAACTTTCTTATCATGTTAGCTATGTACTTTTGTATTTTTCTATAAGATAGAAAATTTCATTCGTCTTGAGACTTTTAAGATGACAAGCATGATGGCAAGCAGACGGAAGATTAGCCTTGCGGTTCCAATTTTGGCAAGTATCTATCATGGTTTGAAAAAGATTTCACGTTTTTTACAACTTGATCAGGTCAAAGTTTATTTTTCCATCTATTATATTTACGGTTGGCCTACCCATTACCTCAAAACCCATTACGCACTTGCTAAGGGTCCATCTGTCCCTTTGATGGTGGCATACTTCGGAAAGGGCATCACGGGGTACTTTGACAAGAATGATGCAAGAAAACATATCCAAGATGAAGAGAATATAGTTTGGACACCAACGATATTGACTAATTCTTGTCTTTATTATTATGCGGATAACGAGACCGCTCAAGAATTGGAGTCAAATTACTTCAGCGCTTACATCATAACTACCTCCCTTTGAGGTATGATAACTCATTTATTATCGAGCCATATAGTCCGCATTATTTTGGTCATCAATTTGGATTTTATTAAAACGTCCCTGATTTTTAGAGAATGATATCCGTAGTGCTTTTTTAGATGAAGGACTCAAATTTTGGAGGATTTTTACACTGTATCGTTTTATGTCACGTGCGACTTTACCCCAACGGGAGATCCTGTGGAGAAGCTTTTCTCAACTAATTATATGTCTTGGTGGGAGAAAGCGCATGAGAAGTTCCTTGAGGATAATCCACAAGCTCTGGCAGACAATGTTGTGCCAAACTTTACTACTTCTTTAGGGGATGAAGATCAAGGTACTGGAAAGACGCTCCAAAAAGTCAATAAATCATTTGCTCCAATCCCAAAAGTAGTTACACAACATAAAAAGAGGAAGCTTAAATTCTCAAAGGCAGCTATGAAAGAGGTGGTGTGCACTTCAATAAATGAAGAGAAACACCCTCAAGTTCTTCTATTTCGCAAGCGAGTTCCTCAAGATATAAGCCAAAGTACTAATGAAGATCAATGGTGGAAAAGAAGGCCTAACCCAATAGAGGTTGTAGAGTTTTCAAGTATTGATAGTCCTTCGAGAATACACACAACTTGTAACTAAGAGGTAAAAATAATATAACCTTTCCTCTCTTTTTTTTACCTATGAGTGGATAGCTTTACTAAAATTATTTTCTTTCTTTACCTTTTTTTGTGCATCTAAATGCCATTGGGCATCCGGTGGCATCCCGACATGATAAGCCGCATGTTAGTGATGAATATATAGCATAACCTATGTCTAAAGCAAAGTCATCTCCAACTGTTCAGTAGGTACAAAAGGTATCATGTACTCCTCATGAAGAAGCCCTAAAAAGGCCAACTCTCAATAAAATAACTCACGTCCTACCAATAACAGATACAACAGTATCTGTTTTTGAAGGAAAGAGCATTGTCTTTAATCGCAAAAAGACCTTCATCTTGGGCCTTTGGGAGGATAGTTGCGGCAGACTCTCCAAAACTCATGTAGAATTTCTCTCGTCTTATAAAGAGCAAATAATTGATATTTTTGAGGATATGAAGAAGGCAAATATTTTGGATCTTTCTCGATTGGAGAGTTCACTGAATTCCCTTTTTGAGATTGCTGATTCATATGACTAAGAGCGATCCAATTTGGTTGATAAGACGTGTGAAGATAAGAAGCTAGAGCTGATTTTCAAAGCTAAGGAGCATCTTGAATCGTTCAAACTTGAAGCAAATGAGAAAATCAAGGAAGTTTCCTCTAGTAAAAAGAAGCTAAGGAGAGTGTGAAGAGGTTGCAGATACTACACAAAGAGAAAGAGAATCTCGAAGGTGTTATACATGCAACTCTAAAGGAGGTTGAAGAGATTAAAACATAAGTTTCAGCTAAGATTTAGGCCTCTTCATATGACAACATAAATTTGTTGACTGTTGATAATTCGGCCAATCTGGAGAAGAAAAAGAAGAAGAAGAAGAAGAAGAAGAAGAAGAAGAAGAAGAATTTGAAGGATAGCTGTAAAGAATATCAACTTACAAGTTCTATTTTGATTAGACTATTAGAATTATCTCTTATTTTATTTTTCATGTTATATTGACCCAGTGGACATTTATTTCATCAAATATAAGAATGCTTCTTTTTTGCTTTACATTGCCTCACTTTTATCTCAGTGGCATTTACATTTATAAACTCTATGCACATGTAACAAAAAATCATATCTTGATGCAGGAAAGTCAAAATAATGAACCGTTTGATTTTTCAAAAATTAGACTTCAATATCTAAAATATATCCAAAGCGTAGAATTAGACACCTTCGGAATTATAAATCGTTTAATTTCTCGGAAAGCAAACTCCAAAATCTAAAACATATCAAAAGTTCAGAATTTAAAACCTTGAAAATTGTTTCAGATACTATTTTGAACTCAACTATAGATTGTGACAGGCCGATAATTCCATATTTGTGCAACTTCACTAAATAATTCATATCTTGGTGTAGGAATGTCAGAATTACAAACCGTTTGATTTTTCAAAAAATAGATTTCAATAACTAAAACATATCCAAAATATAGAATTTAGCATGTTAAGGATCATTTCAGATAATGTTTTTAACTCGACCTTAGATTCCGACATGTTTGACAGTTTCAGATTGCGCAACTTCACCAAAAATATTATATCTTGGCATCGAAGCTTTAAATGAAGAACTGTTTTGATTGTTTGAAAGTAGGCTCTAAGACCTTCGTTCTCACTAATACTCTTGGCACGATTGTAGCTCAATTGGTCTAGGACAAATTTTTTATGGAGCCCAACTTTCGAATATGAAGCGTCGTAGAAGATAATCATCTTTATTGTAATTGTAGTTTCTTCTTTTGGCCCCCTTTTTTTTCATATCCCGAACTACCCCCTAGACATGATTGGTATCCAGTTATCACCACCTGCCACACAAACCCTTTCTCATACGTTTAACCATTTACACAAATACTAAGAGAAAAATAAGTGCAGATCTCAAAGTATTATTAAAAATTAAAGATGAAATGGTTATCAACCAATACCTTAGTCAATGGATAGAAAAACCAATGATCACTTAAATAATAAAACTCTAGCCTAAATCCTACACAAAGACCAGAAAGCATCTAACAGAGCAACATGAGTTTAACTGACGGGTATGCAAACCCCCAAGAGAAGGAAATAACTAACACAAACTAGATAAAGCTGAAATGAAAGCCTCCACGAATAATGTGGTAGCTCACCTCAGAAATAGGATCCACTCGAACGAACTCGTCAGCCACTAGCTCTATCTTGCACAATAGTATTGTCATAGAGATGCAGGTAAGGAGTGAGTTATACGTAAATATAACTCAGTAAGATTCTCGATCCGCCACTTTAAATACCTTTAAAATAAGTGTTAAAATACAAACACAACACAAAAGAACAATATATTAAACACAATAATTATATAATAATATAATACACAAGTATCAACAGAGTTAATAACAATTAACTAACAAGAACAGATATATCTCAACACACTACACACTATGTGTAATGATCCGACCGGTCGTTTTGAGTATTTTATCCCTGATCCTCTATTTATTTCCTCCTCTATGTTATATTGTGGTTTTGTGACTTACAGGGTGTTTGGTTTTAGTTTCGGGAGAGTTTCAGAGTAAAAGGGGACACATAATCACTAAGTTGGAGGTTTAAGTTGAAAGAGTTGATCGTAGTTTGATTTTTATGTAGACGACTCCAAAATAGAGTTTTGACAATTTCAATAGCTCCGTATGGTGATTTAGACTTAGGAGCGTGTCCTGATATTGATTTGGAGGTCTGTAGGTCGTTTCGACGTGAATTGGCGAAAGTTAGAAAGTTAAAGGTTTGGAAGGTTGGAAGGTTTGATCGGGGGTTGACTTATTGATATCGGGGTCGGATTCTGATTTCAAAAGTTGAAATAGGCCTGTCATGTCATTTATGACTTGTGTGCAAAATTTAAAGTCAATCGGAGTTGTTTCGGTATGAATTGGCATTAGTTTTGAAATTCGGAAGTTTATAAGTTCATTAGGCTTGAATCGATGCATGATTCATGGTTCTAGTGTTGTTTGATGTGATTTGACGCTTCGAGCGTGTTTGTATGATGTTTTGGGACTTGTTGGTATATTTGGTTGAGGTTCCGGTGGTCTTGGGTGTAATTCGAACCATGTTCGGCGCATTTCGGAACCTTGAAGAACTGTTCATCTGTTGTTATAGGTTTTCCTATACGCGATCACGGGTGGGTTATCACGATCGGGAAGAGTTGTTTGGCACTGGTGGATTTTTGTTCTATGCGATCGCGTAGAAGAAATGGCGAGGCTGGGGACTGAGGCAGGTTGTGCTACATATTCGCGTGACCTGGGATGCGGTCGCGTAGGAAGACAGCTTGTGCATCGCTTTCGCGATTGGTTTCACGCGATCATGAAGTGTAGTTTTTGAGGTGGGCAGAATTTGTGTTATGCGATTGCAATCGAGGGCGACTGGGCAATAGAATGTAAGTTTCAAAACTAGGGTTCATCTCATTTTTCATATTTTGGACCTAGAGAGCTCGGTGTGAGGTGATGTTTCGAGGGTTTTGCAAGAAAAATATTGGGGTAAGAAATCCTAACTCGATTTTGGTTAAATTACATGAATCTATTGTTAATCTCATTATTTAATAGTATTTTGAGTTGGAAATTTGGGGAAAATTATGAAAACTTCTTAGTCTAAAATTTGGGGATTTGAAAGGCAATTTGAGGTCGTATTTGAGTAATTCTTGTATGGTTGGACTCATTATCGAATGGGTGTTCAGATTTTATAATTTTGGTTGGGTTCTGAGGCGCGGGCACGAGTTGACTTTTTATTTCTTTGCAAAGATCGTAATTTTATTATTCGAAATAGTTTCCTATAGTTTATACTTATAGTATGAAGTTGTTTTGGCTAGATTCAAGTCGTTTGGAGTTGGATAATCGAGGGAAGGTCCTACTAGTGGATTGAGTTAGCGTGTTTTGAGGTAAGTGTCTTACCTAACTTCGTGTGGGAAAATTACCCTTAGGATTGGTGTTGTTTTATGATAATTGTGATGTGTGGAAGCCGTATACGCAAGGTGACAAGTGTGTATACGGGCTTAATGTAGAAATTTATCGATTTTAGCTATGTAGATTCCTTTTATGCCTTAATTGAGTTATCTTAACATGTTATCTTCATCGTCATTAGTCTATTTTTTAAGTTCTTGTTTCCTTTATTCCATATTCATTGTTTAACCGTTGAGTTCTTACTTGAAGTTGTTGTTCTTGGATTATCTTGTTGTTGAAATTGGTATTGAGTTATAAAGGCCGTGATTCACATTGAGGCAAAGAGTTAAGTTGTGAAGTACTATTCTTGTTGAGTTATTCACCTCCGGTTATTATTGTTGAAACTCTTGTGTACATTAAGGTTGAGCCATAGACTATTTATTGTGAAAACACCGTTGTTGTTGATTTCTTTGGCAAGTTGTGATATTGGGCACTTGAGGTGCGATTTATAATACGTTATGATAATGATATGCATGCAGTGGTATAAGGTTTTGGGGTTGAAGCGCATGCGGTGAGATAAGGTGGGTTTGATACACGTGGCTAGTAGGGAAACTACTAGAAGCCATGCGGTGTGATAAGGTGGGCTAAAACGGGGATGCCATTTCGGGAAAATGATTTTTCAAAACTAAACGCAAGGCTCCCGCGGTGATATAAGAAAAAATTATAAATTATTCTTGTGATTTGAGACTACGAGGTGGTACCTCAGTAGTGACTATTGTTGGTATTTCTCTATCGCTGCACTTGTCTTTGGTTGTTTTATTTCCTTAGCATGTCATTCCTTGTATTCTCTGTGCTGCATTATTTGCTTTAGTTCCGTGTAGCTAACCTTGATATGTTAATTGCTATTTCAATTTCATTGCTTTCATTACTACACTGTCATAGTTTCTTTTTTTATTTATTCCAGTAGGGACTTGACCTGACTTCGCCACTACTCTACCGATGATAGGCTTGGCACTTACTAGGTACCGTTGTGGTGTACTCATGCTACGCTTCTGCACATCATTTTGTGCAGATCCAGGTACCTCCTACCAGTCCAGGAATCAGTGAGTTAGTTCGTATGTGGAGACTTCAAGGTACACCTCTCAGCGTCCGCAGCCCTCGGAGTCACCCTCTATTTACTTATATATTTTTCTTCTTTTACTAGTTATAGTTATATAGGGATGACTATGATACCGTTGTAGAGCTTGTGACTCGATATCACCAGGGTTTGGGGAAATTGTATATGTTGAGTTATGGAGTTTTTTTTCTTTATTATAAATCGTTGAGTGTTTGGGAGTTTATTTGTTATTTCAGTTATAGTCTGCACGTTTTTTAGGCTTACCTAGTCTTAGAAACTAGGTGACATCACGACATCCTACAGCGAAAAATTGGGGTTTTGACAAGTTGGTATTAGAGCTCTAAGTTCATAGGATTTATGAGTCACAAGCAGGTTTAGTAGAGTCTTGCGGATCGGTACGGAGACGTCTGTACTTATCTTTGGGAGGCTATGGAATTATTAGGAAAAATTTCACCTCTTTGATTCCTTATCATGCGAATTTGTTGACTTCAGAATTCTAAATCTCGGTTTTTCTATTCTCTCAAAGACGGTGAGGATATGCACAATTGGATCTGATGATCAGACACCCGCGCTCCCTGTTAGAGCCACAAGAGGCCGGGGCCGGGAAGAGGCCGAGGACGGCCACGTGGTGCAGCTAGAGCACCTGCCCGAGCTACTACAGAGGTGCCACTAGTAGCTCCAGTTGGAGATCAGGCACTTGAGACGCATGTTACTACCCCTAAACTTCAAGAGACTCTCGCCCTGTTTTTGAGTATGTTTGGCACTCTATCTCAGGCGGGGTTGATTCCACTTGCTCCTACCACATCTCAGGTTGGGGGAGGAGCACAGACTCCTGTAGCCCGTACCCCAGAGTAGTAGGTCCAGGTTGACCAGGTTCTAGAGGTCATACCAATGCAGCCGGTTGTCCCAGTTCAGCCCGAGTTTAGGGCAGCAGCTTCAGAGGGGGAGCAGCTCAAGCTCGAGAGGTACAAGAAGTACCACCCTCCTACTTCCAGCGGTTTAGCTTCAGAGGATGCACTAAGTTTTCTTGAGGAGTGCCATTGTGTCCTCCGTACTATGGGTATTGTGGAGTCGAGTGGGATTGCTTTCACTACGTTCCAGCTTAAGGGATCAGCTTATCAGTGGTGGCGAGCGTATGAGTTGGGTAGCCCGGCCTAGGCAGCTTCACTCACCTAAGCTCAGTTCTCAGAGATGTTCATGAGGGAGTTTGTTCCCCAGAGTCTTAGGGATGCATGGCGCACCGAGTTTGAGTAGTTGCGCCAGGGTGCTATGACCATATCAAAGTATGCTGTCAGGTTCAGTGAGTTATCCCGACATGCACCAACCTTAGTCTCCACTGTCAGAGAGTGAGTTCGTTAAATTTGTTGAGGGGCTCACCCCTGGTATTAGATTCAGCATGGCTCGAGAGTTAGAGACTGACATCACGTACCAGCAAGCTGTGGAGATCGCTAGGAGTTTGGAGGGCATGTGGTCCCGGGAGAGAGGGGAGAGGGAGGCCAAGATGCCTCGAGATTCTAGCATAGATAGTGGTGCCCGTGTTGATACTTCTACTGTTGTCAGTGTTGATACTCCTACCGTTGAGTCAGATCTGATAGTGATGGATTATCCAGATGTATTTCTAGTGGCTTTTCCGGGCATGTCGCCTGATAAGGATATCGATTTTGGTATTGATTTATTGCCGGGCACCCAGCCCATTTCTATTCCACCATATCGTATGGCCCCGACAGAGTTGAATGAGTTAAAGGAGCAGTTGTAAGAGTTGCTTGATAAGGGATTCATTCGACCTAGTGTATCACCTTGGAGTGCTCCAGTCTTGTTTGTAAAGAAGAAGAATAATTCTATGCGCATGTGTATTGATTATTGACAGTTGAACAAGGTTACAGTGAAGAATAAGTATCCATTGTCATGCATTGATGACCTATTTGATCAGCTACATGGTGCCAGAGTGTTCTCAAAGATTGATTTGCGGTCAGGCTATCATCAGTTGAAGATTCGGGAGCCAGATTTCCCGAAGACTGCCTTCAGGACTCGGTATGATCATTACGAGTTCCTTGTGATGTCATTTGGGCTGACCAACGCCCCAACAACATTTATGCACTTGATGAACATTGTATTCCAGCCCTATCTTGACTCATTCGTCATTGTGTTTATTGATGACATCTTGGTGTACTCCTGGAGTCGGGAGGATCATGAGCACCACCTGAGGACTGTGCTCCAGACCTTGAGAGAAAAGAAGTTGTATGCAAAATTTTTGAAGTGTGAATTCTAACTTGATTCAGTGGCATTTTTGGATCATGTAGTGTCGAGTGAGGGAATCAAGGTAGATTCGAAGAAGATTAAAGCAGTGCAGAGTTGGCTCAGACCGTCTTCAGCTACTGAGATCCGTAGTTTTCTTGGTTTGGCAGGGTATTACTGTCGATTCGTAGAGGGTTTCTCATCTATTGTTGTACTTATGACCAGGTTAACCCAAAAGGTGCTCCGTTCAGGTGGATCGAGGAGTGTGAGGAGAGCTTTCAAAAGCTCTAGACTGTTTTAACTACAACCCTAATGTTGGTGTTGCCTATGGGTTCGGGGTCTTACACTGTGTATTATGATGCATCGCGAGTTGGCCTCGGTACGGTGTTGATGCAAGACAGTAGGGTGATTGCCTACATGTCTAGACAATTGAAGGTGCATGAAAAGAACTATCTTGTCCACGAACTTGAGTTAGCAGCTATTGTTCATGCCTTGAAGATTTGGCGGCACTATTTGTACGGTGTTCCTTGTGAGGTCTATACCGTCCGTCAGAGTCTACAACATCAGTTCAAACAGAAAGATCTTAACTTGCATCAGCGGAGGTGGTTAGAGTTGCTTACGGACTATGATATACCATTCTGTATCATCCCGGGAAGGCCAATGTGGTGACCAATGCCTTGAGTCGTAAGGCAGAGAACTTGGGCAGTTTAGCATATCTACCGGCAACAGAGAGGCCATTATCCTTGGATGTTCAGGCCTTGGCCAACTAATTTGTTAAATTCAATAATTCAGAGCTGAGTCGAGTTTTGGCTTGTGTGGTTTCTTGGTCATTTCTTTATGATCACACCAGAGAACGTCAATATGACAACCTCTATTTGTTTGTCCTCAAGGACACAGTTCAGCCCGGCGATGCCAAGGAGGTCACTATTGGGGATGACATTGTGTTACGGATGCAAGGCAGGCTATGTGTGCCTAATGTAGATGGATTACGTGAGTTGATTCTTCAGAAGGCTCACAGTTCATAGTACTCCATTCATCCGTGTGCCGTCAAGATGTATCAGGACTTGAGGCAGCACTATTGGTAGATAAGAATGAAGAAGGACATAGTGAAGTATGTAGCTCGGTGCCTAAATTGTCAGCATGTGAAGTATGAGCATCAGCGACCAGGTGGATTGCTTCAGAGGCTAGAGAGCAGAGTGGAAATGGGAGCGGGTTACTATGGATTTTGTTGTTGGGCTCCCATGGACTCAGAGGAAGTTCGATGCAATATGAGTGATTGTGGATAGGTTGACCAAGTCGGCTCATTTTATTCTAGTGGTGACTATTTATTCTTTAGAGCAGTTGGCTCAGGTCTATATTCGCAAGATCATCAGACTTCATGGCGTGCCAGTATCCATCATCTCTGACCGGGGTACGCAGTTTACCTCACGGTTTTGGAGGGCCGTACAGTGTGAGTTAGGCACACGGGTCGAGTTGAGTACAATATTTCACCCTCAAACGGACGGACAGTCCGAGCGCACAACTCAGATATAAGAGGATATGCTTCGTGCGTGTGTGATGGAGTTTGGGGGTTCTTGGGATCAGTTCTTGCCGCTTGCAGAGTTTGCCTAAAATAACAACTACTAGTCGAGCATTCAAATGGCTCCGTATGAGGCCTTATATGGGATTCAGTGTCGGTCTCCGGTGGGTTGGTTTGAGCCGGGCGAAGCTACGCTATTGGGTACATACTTGGTTCAGGATGCTTTATAAAAGGTTAAATTGATTCAAGATCGGCTTCGCACAATCCAATCTAGACAGAAGAGTTATTCGGATCGGAAGGTTCGCGACGTTGCATTCATGGTTGGGGAGCGGGCCTTGCTTCGGGTTTCGCCCATGAATGATGTTGTGAGGTTCGGAAAGAAGGGCAAGTTGAGCCCTAGGTATATCAGACCTATTGAGATTCTTGAGAGGATTGGAGAGGTGGCCTACAAGCTTGCACTGCCATCTAGTCTAGTTGCAGTTCATCCAGTATTCCATGTTTCTTTTCTCCGGAAGTATCATGGCGATCCGTTTCATGTGTTGGATTTCAGCTCAGTCCAGTTGGACAAAGATTTGTCTTATGTTGAGGAGCCGGTGGCCATTTTGGACAGGCAGGTCCGAAAGTTGAGGTCGAAGAACATTGCTTCAGTAAAGGTTCAGTGGAGGGGTAAAACAGTTGAGGATGCGGCTTGGAAAACAGGGCATGATATACGTAGCCGTTATCCTCATCTTTTCACCACTTCAGGTATGTCTCTATACTCATTCAAGGACGAACGTTTGTTTTAAGATGGGGAGGATCTAACGACCTGGCCGGTCGTTTTGAGTATTTTAGCTCTGATCCCCTATTTATTTCCTCCTCTATGTTATATTGTGGTTATGTGACTTACCGGGGTGTTTGGTTTCGGTTTTGGGAGAGTTTCGGAGTAAAATAGGACACATAGTCCCTAAGTTGGAGGTTTAAGTTAAAAGAGTTGACCGTAGTTTGACTTTTGTGTAGACGACTCCGAAATGGAGTTTTGACGGTTCCAATAGTTCCATATGGTGATTTAGACTTAGGAGCGTGTCCGGATGTTGATTTAGAGGTATGTAGGTCGTTTCGGCGTGAGTTGGCGAAAGTTAGTAAGTTAAAGGTTTGGAAGATTGTAAGGTTTGACCGGGGTTGACTTTATTGATATCGGGGTCGGATTCTGATTTCGTATGTTGGAATAGGTCCATCATGTCATTTATGACTTGTGTGCAAAATTTGAAGTTAATTAGAGTTGTTTTGGTAGGAATCAACATTAGTTTTGAAATTCGAAAGTTCATAAGTTCATTAGGCTTGAATCGATGCTCGATTCGTGGTTCTAGTGTTGTTTGATGTGATTTAACGTTTCGCGCATGTTCATATGATATTTTGGGACTTATTGGTATGTTTGGTTGAGATCCCGGGGGCCTTGGATGTAATTCGGACCATGTTCGGCATATTTCAGAACCTTGAAGAACTGCTGATCTGCTGATACTGGTTTCCTTATACGCGATCGCTGGCACTGGTGGATTTTTGTTCTATGCGATCACGTGGTTAAGGCTACGATCGCGAAGTGTGCTGAGTTTGTTCATCGCGAACGCGTAGGGTAGATCGCGTTTGCGTAGAAGGAATGGCGAGGCTGGGGGATGAGGCAGGTTGTGCTACGCGTTCGCGTGACCTGGGATGCGGTCGCGTATGGAGGTAGCTTGTGCATCGCATTCGCGATTGGTTTCACGCAATCGCAAAGTGTAATTTTTGATCTGGGCAGAATTTGTGTCACGCGATCGCGAGTCTTTGTCCGCGATCGTGATAGAGGGCGATTGGGCCGTAGAATTTAAGTTTCAAAACGAGGATTCATCTCATTTTTCATATTTTGGACCTAGAGAGCTCGATGTGAGACGATTGTTCAAGGGTTTTGCAAGGAAAACATTGGGGTAAGAAATCCTAACTCGATTTTGGTTAAATTACACAAATCTATTGTTAATTTCATCATTTAATAGTGTTTTGAGTTAAAAAATTGGAGAAAATTGTGAAAACTTCTTAGGCTAAAATTTGGGGATTTGAAAGGCGATTTGAGGTCGGATTTGAGTAATTCTTATATGGTTGGACTCGTTATCGAATGAATGTTCGAATTTGGTAAGTTTGGCCGGGTTGTGAGATGCGTGCCCTGGTTGACTTTTTTATTTCATTGCAAAGATCGTAATTTTATTGTTCGAAATAGTTTCGTATAGTTTATATTTTTAGTATGAAGTTGTTTTGGCTAGATTCGAGTCGTTCGGAGTTGGATAATCGAGAGAAGGGCCTACTAGTGGATTGAGTTAGCGTGTTTTGAGGTAAGTGTTTTGCCTAACTTCGTGTGGAGAAATTACTGCTGACATCCAATTTTATCCCTTCTTTCTTCTAATTAATTTTCTTGAGCTTCTAAGTTACTAATAAGCTGAATACCCTATTTTACTACTATTTGTTTTAATTACAATTGTTGATACTACTATTATTAGTATTAATATTGGTATTAGTATTAGTGTTAGTATTGATATTATTGTTATTATTCTTATAATTACTACTTTTACTATTATCACAATTATTATTATTATTATTATTATTATTATTTTATCACTACTACTATTAGTATTACTATTCTTGTCGTTAATATTATTATTATTTTATCACTACTACTATTAGTATTACTATTCTTGTCGTTAATATTATTAGTATTACTATTTCATTATACTATTATTATTGCTACTATTGTTATTGTTAATATTATTATTCCTACTAATATTATTATTATTTTTATTTATTTATTATTATTATTATATAATATAATACATTTGAAAGAGCTAATTAAGTCTAATAAAGAAGCCCAAGTAATCAAATAGAAGAAAGGAATCCAAATCAAGTCCAAAGTACCCACTGATTTCGGCCCCTTTGAAATAGCTTGTTTAAATTTTAACATCCCCAAAAGTCTTGCATTTCGGCCCAGAACAGTAGACCAATTCAGCTAGCCCAACTGATTTCTTTCCCCACACAGCAAAACCTAAAAACAAATTAGGTCATACTATTTGTTTCTTCTAAGAAGCAACAGCCGCAACTCTCTCCTCCCCTTCCATTTTGGTCGATTTTTGTACCTCTCCTCAGTCCTCACCATCACATGACCTTGTTTCACCATTTTCATGAAAGTTTCAGGAGCTACTTGAAGCTATTTTGTTTTCTTCCTCAAGTCAAAATTTGTCACAAAGATCCGTTGTAGACAAGAGAGGGTCACGGGTTCCCTATCCCTCTTGTTTCTTCATCCATGTCAGTCCCTTTTTCTGCTATCTTGCATCACGATTTTGACCTCTCACAACGACTATTTCTCAAAATTTAAAGTTTGCAAAATCCCGCCCAAACATGAACCCTAGCTCTACATCTCCCTGGAGCCGCCTACACTAGACACAAGAATCAGAAATACTATTTTTATCACTCACACATCTGATATAGTCTAAAATACTCAAGAGTCCCTTATAAAAACTTTTCTTTACTGTCTCGGTGAACTTTATCCGTGACAGAGATGCTGAAACTCATTCGGCTCGAAGTTCGGATCTGTTCGTGACAAGAGAGTAGATTGACGCCCTAGTTTACTGCCTAACAAGAGGTAAAATCCGACCTTATTCTGACTTTTCTCTTAGTTTCCGCTTGAAAACTGTGTTTACGAATCTTGGCTATTATTTG
Organism: Nicotiana otophora; assembly: GCA_000715115.1. Lineage (NCBI taxonomy): Eukaryota > Viridiplantae > Streptophyta > Magnoliopsida > Solanales > Solanaceae > Nicotiana > Nicotiana otophora. The sequence continues at coordinate 13,634 of AWOL01S0089834.1, read as the reverse complement.
TTAATTGCATTCCCTTTTTTTATTTGAAGTTCTTGTTTTCTTTTATTTCATATTCATTGTTTAACCGTTGAATTTTTACTTGAAGTTGATGTTCTTGAAATGTTATTGAAATTGGTATTGAGTTATAAATTTCGTGATTCACATTTAGTCAAAGAGTTAAGTTGTGAAGTAGTATACTTGTTGAGTTATTCACCTGCGATTATTATTGTTGAAATTCTTGTGTATATTGTTGTTGAGTCATGTGATATTTATTGTGAAAATACCATTGTTGTTGATTTCTTTGGCAAGTTATGATATTGGGCACTTGAGATGTGATTTGTGATACGTTGTGATATTGATACGCATGCGTTGATATAATTTTTTGGGGTTGAAACGCATGCGGTGAGATAAGGTGGGCTTGATACACGTGACTAGTTGATAAAATGGGCGAAAATGCGTGATGCTATTTCGGTAGGGCCTTAGACCTGACCTGGTCACTACTCTACCGAGATTAGGCTTGGCACTTACTGGGTATCGTTGTTGTGTACTCATGCTATGCTTCTTCACATTTTTTTGTGCGGATTCAGTTACTTTCTACCAGTCCAGGCATCAGTGAGTGAGTTCGTACGTGGAGATTTCAAGATACACATGCCAGCGTCCGCAGCCTCGGAGTCACCATCTATCTACTTTTATATTTTTCTTCTTTTACTAGTTACAGTTTTAACCTCGTAGAGCTTGTGACTCGATATCACCATGTTTTGACTAATTGTTTTGGAAGTTTATTTGTTATTTCAGTTATATTCTGCATGTTTGTTAGGCTTACATAGTCTTAGAGACTAGGTGTCATCACGACATTGTACGGATAAAAATTGGGGTCGTGACACTATAGACTTGTCATAACTGCATTAAAAGAAATTAATCAACACCTCTACGAGTCTACAACGACACCACAATGTATGGAATATGTACCGGAACATATACAATGCACGTTGAAGCATACATAATGGTGCAAATATATCAAGAAGCATACACAGTGCTCAGGTGATGTAAATGCCCCAACATCATGGCTCATGACTCACAAGCGTATCAAACCATAAAATCCAATATCATGGCTCAGAGCCTTATCACACCATCAAATAATTTATAAAATAATTTTATTATTGTTTTCTTCATAAAAAAATACATTTATGGCTAGTCAAAGACTATCAATTTTTTTTAGTGCACGCTTGTCCCAACACACAGACCGGACAGACGGAATACATTTTTAAAACGGATTTTTGGAAAAGCAAGCATCAAAATTTAAAATATCACATACCTTACTAACAGGAAGTTTCTTAATCTTGCAACGCCTAAAATACCAACCAAATAGCCTCCAATGGCCTCAATCTATTCAAAATATTAAATAAATTATCCTAATTAATCTAGGTAAATAATTTTCACAATTGTAGGACATGTAAAAATCGAAGTCAACATCCAGTCCGATTAATAAAAATTTGTTTACAATTAAATGTCCAAAGAAAATACCCGAAACAGTGGCTTCATTATGCCACCGTGCCTTATACCAAAATACTCTCTAACATATAAATTTATTCATTATCATATGGTTATCCAATGACTAATCATTACTATCATCATTACTGCAATTAGTAATTAATTATTAAAGAAAGTCCGGAACTAAAATATGGTTCTTTTGCACTCAAAGAATCAAAATGTGTGAAAAAAAATATAGTGACCAAAATATATATAACGCCCTTTTAAAGGGCGCTATAACTTAACGGCCGTTTGCCCGTTAAGGTATAGCGTCATTTTAAAAGGCACTATATATATAACGCCTTTCCTTACCGCGCTATACATATTATGTGTGCCCACCAATAATTTTTCTGGGCTTAACTGACATAACAATAATTCAACTGGGTATAACGCCCTTATTTAAAGTGCTATACCTAAACAAATTGTACCCCGAATTGGTTTTTGCCTTATTTAAAGAGGTTAAGGATTTTCTAAAAAATCATTCACAAATATTCTCAATTCTTCTGAAATATTTCTTCGTTAAGTTGTTTTGCATTTTGTCATAATGTCTGAAGGGTGAAGAATAAGGGTTTCTGTCACGACCCAAAATCCCACCATAGGCGTCATGATGGCACCTGGTCTCTAAGACTAGGTAAGCCGATTTCAATTACATTTTGAAGCCATTTTTTTTAATTAAATAAGTAATCAAAACTAACAACAGAACAAATATGAATACATGGAATGATCACGAGAACCGAATATACAATACTGTTTGATTAAAATTAATAGTACAATGAAATGAAAAAGACTCCAAGGGACTGCGACGACTAAGCAACTCTACCTTGAATCCTTACGATTCCGCTTTAACTCTACTCAAGTCCGATATCTCCAATACCCGGCTCTGCACAAAAATGTGCAGAAGTGTAGTATGAGTACACCACGGTCGGTACCCAGTAAGTATCAAGACTAACCTCAGTGGAGTAGAGACGAGATACATTCAAGATACTCACTAGTCTAATAGCTTGTGCAACATAATATACAAAATAATAGAAAACAAATAACAATAAGAGCAACATAAAACAACCAGTGATATGCACATCAGACAATGAGAACACCGTTAATATCGCTCAACAATTAATAATTACAATTATACTCAATTAAATCAAATCCTTCAAATAAATGTCTTTCACATAAAATTCTTCCAAATAACTCTCTTTCAAATATAACAAACAACAACAACAACAACCCAGTAAAATTTTACTAATGGGGTCTGGGGAGGGTAGTGTGTACGCAGACCTTACCCCTACCCCGAAAGAGTAGAGAGGCTGTTTCCGAAAGACTCTCGGCTCAAAAAACAAAAAGACAAAAGGACAAAAAGGACAAAAAAGGAGACAATATTAGTATCACAACAACAATCATATGATAAATAGAAACACCATAAAATCCAGAAGAAAGATGCAAAGCAAAGGGAGACAATATTAGTAAATATTAGTATCACTACAACAGTCATAAGAAAAATAGGAACACCATGAAATCTAGAAGAAAGATGCAAAGCAAAAGCGATAGCTAGTAAATAGGACATGCACTGAAAAACGAAATAAGAAGCCACAACATTCCCACTAGCTATCTTAGACAAAAACCCTACATGGTTAGTCCCACCATGGTACGAAGTAAGGCACGACTCAACTGCCTCCTAACCTACAATCCTAATACTCGACCTCCACATCTTTCCATCAAGTGTCATGTCCTCAGAAATCTGGAGTCTCGCCATATCTTGCCTGATCACCTCTCCCCAATACTTCTTAGGCCGCCCTCTACCTCTTCTCGTGCCC
>AWOL01S0089827.1:0-19270 GCA_000715115.1 Nicotiana otophora | reverse complement strand
CAGAGCTTGATCCTTACATATTGCCTATTGGTCTTATTAAATAATTTTTTGTAGCCACTTACTCTCAAATTTTNTTACAAAAATGATGCAGAGCATGTGATGTACTATTTTTTTTTTTATAATTGTTGCAAACTTTTAATTTGCAAGTTCAAAAATAACAAAATCGAAAAAGAACTTACAACTTAATTTGAAGTATTATATATTATTCAATAAAAATATCAAATGAAAGTCTTCAGAGCTTGATCCTTACATATTGCCTATTGGTCTTATTAAATAATTTTTTGTAGCCACTTACTCTCAAATTTTAATTTTAAAATTATAAAATTCAAATTTCAAATTTAAAAATTTAAACTTCAAAGTTTAATTCTAAGCCTTAAAAGTTTGCAAACACTTAAGAATCAATAACGTTGAATAAGAAAAATAAAATTTACTTTTAAAAACAATATTGCACGGCCCGATCCAGTCCGCTAAGTTCGAACCCGGACGGACAAAAAAAATCCGAAAAAGTACAGCCCGCTAACTCAGCCCGCAACGTTAAACGGACGGGCTAATATTTTTTGTGTCCAGCCCGCCCGTTAAACACCCATAATCCAAACAATATCGGCACAAAGCCTAAACATGATATCTAGCATGATTGACAACTCAATTACTTTATCACATGGTGAAAATACAGATATCAACAAAATAGGACCACTATTCAGTGCCATGGAAATAACAGAGTCCCAATTCACGTGGTGCACGCCCATACGCCTGTCACCTAGCATGTGCGTCACCTCAACACAAATCACATAATACATATTTCGGGGTTTCATACCCTCAACTCCAAGATTAAAAGAGTTACTTACCTCGAACATGCCAATTCCAACACCGAGCAAGCCAAGCAATGCTCCAAAATGCCATCCCGCGCGTTCCGACCTCTGAACGGCCCGAAACTAACCAAAAACAACTCAGATACATCAAACAGTGCTAAAGGAACCAATCCCGATCGAAAAGATCAAATCTTGAACCAAAATTCCAAAATCGGCCAAAAGCCCAACCCGGGCCCGTACCTCGAAACCCGATAAAATTTACAAAATATGATAATCCATTCAATTATGAGTCCAACCACACTAGTTTCACTCAAATCCGACTCCAATTTGATGTTCAAAACTCAAAAATTCATATTATAAAATTTTAGGCCAAAACCCCCAATTTCCTCTTTGAAAATCATCAACCAAAAGCTAGAATCGAAGATAGATTCATGATATAAAATAAAAAATGAGTAGGGAACACTTATCCCAATTCATATGGTGAAAACTACTTCAAGCATCACCTCAATCTGAGCTCCATAGCTCCCAAAATGCAACAATGGCCGAAACCCTAGAAATAGAGTACTTTATAATCACTGAGTGAATCAATGAATCGCGATCGCGGAAATACCTTCGCGATCGCGAAGAAGAAAATGCACTGCCCCTGAAAATACACTACGCGATCACGTAATAAGCTATGCAATCGCAAAGCACAAACTGCTCAGTCTTGAAAAGAACCTACGCGAACGCAGCCCCAGGCTCACGAACGCGATGAATAAGCCATGAAAACCTGCCCATATCAGCTCTACAATGCGAACGCGTGCACACCTACGCGAATGCGATGCTCGATCTGCAGTAACCTATGCGAGCGCGGACCCATATTCGCGAACCCAATGAAGAAACACTCGGCCTCAATTTTTCCCTTACACGATCGCATCCTGTAGTCCGCGATCGCGAAGAACACTGGGTGTACCAGACATCAGCAGAACCAACAGTGAAGAATGAAGGAAAAATAGCCCGAAACCCATCCGAAACTCACCCGGACCTCTTGGGACCACGTCCAAACATACTAACAAGTCCTATAACATAACACGGACCTACTCGAGGCCTCAAAACACACATAACAACATCGGAACGACGAATCACTCTTAATTCAGATTCAATGAACTTTGAAACTTCAACTTCCATAACCGATGCTGAAACCTATCAAATCACGTCCGATTGACCTCAAATTTTGCACACAAGTCACATTTGACATTACAGATCTACTCCCACTTCCGGAATCGAAACCCGACCCCGATATCAAAAAGTTCACTCCCGGTCAAACTTTCCAAAATTCCTACTTTCTCCATTTCAAGCCAAATTCTACTACGGACCTCCAAATCACAATCCGAATGTGCTCCTAAGTCCAAAATCACCCAACGGACCTACCAGAACCATCAAAACTCCGATCCGAGTTCAAATTCACCAAAAGCCAAACTTGATCAACTCTCCCAATTTAAAGCTTCAACAATGAAATCCATTTTTCCAATTCGATTCTGAAATACCTGAAAACCAAAACCGACGATTCCCACAAGTAAAAATACATCATACGGAGCTACTCACACCCGTAAACTACTGAGCGAAGTGCAAATACTCAAAACAACTGATTGGGTCGTTACATCCTCCCCTACTTAAATATACGTTTGTCCTCGAACGTGTCCAGAGTTATTCTTAAAGCCATCAAACCGCCGTATAACCTTACCATGCACATACCCGGGGGTGATCCCCCGTCACCCTATCCTATACAGGTCCGATAACACAACATAACTAAAATTTCTCAATTCAACCTAGACCACAAGCCTTTGAATCAAATTTCCAACATCCGGAATTTCTTATAACATCAAAATCTCGCATAGTAGCTGCTCAAACCAACCCAATACCGGTAATAGACCTTATATCAAACAAAGCCTTGCTCTAAAACCTTCGTACACTGCCAATGGTGCAAGAAACATGCAGAATTCACAACCATTCATCAGATCAACGGTTATGGAGCTCCCTCTCCGTCTACAAGAACTATAGCCAATTTCTAAGCCGACTTCCGATATTATCCTTCCAAATATACCACAATCAAATCCGATAGCATCTATTCTAGGTCCAATGACCTCATCTCATCCAATACGACCACTCTAGTAACATGACACATCAATACAATCTAAAGCCATAACCCGTGCAATCTGTGCACCAAATAGCAACATTCCAAATGTACTCAATCATGGAAAATGACTCAAACAAGAGAACTGTCCCGCAAGCTCGACAGGTACCACCCCGACGCAATGCTAAGAACCCATCACACACCGCAGGACTCTAACACACGAATCTAACACAAATGATCATATTTCCACATAACTATGCTACAATACGCTACCCTATCCAAATACTGGTCCATATGAAACACCTCAAGCCACCCTGCTAAACATTAATAACCATGCGCAATTCGACATCGAGTACTCAAAGTGCATTACCATAATCACGGAGAAGCAAATGACACCATGCCACACAAAACCCGAAAGAACATAGCCAATACGCCATCAACTAAGCAATACCCAATACTATTCTCACTCAAATTTTGCTATAAGGCCACAATAGAACCGCACCATATGTGCATATAATCAACGAATCACAACTACTCGTAGCATAGAAGAGTAACTCATAGATCATTTCAGATCACAAATAAGCTCCACAACAACCGAATGGCACATCCCTCAACAATAGCAGTATGGAGCCAACCAATCCATCTCGGTGTAGAATACACATCCTAATTGGGCCTACCAATGGACCCCCAAATCAGTTCTAGTCACCCACAAATAGATAAATAACCTCTGAAAGTCCACAATGAATGAATCATAACACATACTATCATCTGGCTAGCTTCGTCCACGACTTCACAGTCCACAACCATGAAATAATCTGCTCCTGAGAACATCCAGTCTCCAAATCCATAGAACACACGAATCACCTTTTCTGATTCCATCTTTACCGCCCGAATGCCTAACACATTTCTCATACACGATCATCCCACGAGAAATACCTTTAAAATTCTTCCGTGCCACCTGGCAAAATTTGAATATCAGCAGTCGATCAACCAGAAGAGTGTCGTAGTACCAATGAAGTATCCATACATCAAAATACACTGCCCCTCCTGAAATGTATACTCTCATCAAGCCATACCAAATAGTATTATCATTTACCTAGTCATCTGAAACTGTCCATGCTGCCTACGACCTTCCCTTCCAAACAGAACTGTGATCCCGCTCACATAAATCTCAATCCCACACAGCACACCGCATATACCATGCCATCATATGAAAAATACGAGAACTTCATAGTCCATTCCGAGTCACAAACAACTACATACTCAATTAGCCAAGGACCTTCCATTTGATTTTATCCAGGAGAAATTCATTATACACCATATGCTCCTCACGCTAGCAGGAAATATACCTCTCGAACCTTGGTAAACACTATTGAGAACTCTTCGAGACCCATTTTCACATAACCAAGCTATCTGAACCGAATCTCTCTAACTCAACCCAGTCACACAGGTTGCCAAGACCCAAGAGCATTGCCGCGAAATACCTGTAGAGACTAGCCACGTCATAAGTACCCAAAGAACCGATCATACCCATTACTATGCTAACCCAACCTGCTACCAAGTTGTCCTATTTCTCTAAGTCCTTTACAAATTGCCTTCAAATTGATACTTCTCCTTGCTAGAACACCACGATCCCTAACCAAAACTCACCGCACAAGAGACCCTAGTATAAAACCACAATGCCCTAAGGCCCATAAGTCGCTAACTCCCCTCTTAAGCACCCCCAAGGCACCACAACCGAGACACCCACTCTAAAGAGGCCTTATGTGAACCTAAAACAGTTTCCTTCACCTTCTTGATACTAAAATGCACAATCCACAATGATATAAAATGCCACAAGTCTCGACACCATCTGATGCAACTCCCAGTTTCTAGCCATATATAAATCTTGAAAATTCCAAATCGCTACATATAAATCTTGAATCCATTAGAACCATTCTCGAGAGTCATCCACTCTGATTGAACGACTTGTGTCCCATTACGCACCAACACCCAAGGGAGTAAAGAGTAACCCACACTCCTAAGCAACCGAACAAATTCCTACTCCATGTACACTGTATCTTTTGCGAATAACCACTCAATTATTTTATGATTCCCATATACCCATAGAGTGAAATACAACCCGTATCCAGAAATTCTCTAACTCGAGTCATCCTCAATCTTAACTTTTGCAAGTCATAACTGATTCACCAGTATACCTCAAACCGAATTCAATATAACATATAATCGTGCAATCAACTCGACGATAGAAGACTCCCCCACTTGGCTCGAAGCCATAGATCAAAACACACAACTTACAATGTCCATACTCTATTACTGCCATGATACCGCAGTGAGATTCAGCCAAATCCTTCCTAAGCTCCTGTAACGCAAACCATCTAATACTTCACATCATCTGCAAATCTCGCATTCACCCTTGTAATAGTCAAGCCAACTTCCACAAGCGATCCAAACTCTAACATATATCATTCACTAATAACCGAGAATTCTCTACAAACATCATAAGGACCACACAACCTCAGGAACCTCGCAGGAGATACCCGCCTGCTCTGCCTAGAACCAACATCTCTCTATACTTTTCCATAGTCATAACTATTACACAATCACTTAATCTTCCTGAGTCTGAACTCATGACACGACATGATATTTGTTGTACTCCACAACTAAATAACATGAGAGGTCCTTCAACATACCCATAACTCGATGCTATACGCCAAATCAAGACAGAAATCAAACACACAATAGTTCTTGCTATATCTCAAGTAAACTCTTCTCGTCAAATTCAAACCATATGAACACATCTCGCAGTCACATCATACTCGTCACGTGCTATCCAGCCATAAATTCCACTAATAGGGACACTACCGGACATATATATCCAAAAGCACATGCTCACACAATCAACATCTCTGCGCTCAAGTCACAGTCAAAACTCGGCCTCAAGTCCTCCAGACTGGCCCATCATCAGCATGCCAAAATCACATATCGTACCTCAACCATGGAATCATAAGCCACCGGCGCACAGCCGATACCGAGCGCTTGCATGCACATATGAATGCGTGGAAGGAATTCAAAGAGTTACGCTTCAAGCTGAATCAATGTCGCACGATAAGGAATGAAAGATAGGAATTATATCCTAAATGTCCTGTAGCCTCTCGAAGATAGGTATGGACATTATCATACCGATCCGCAAGACTCTACTAGATATTTGCTCATGACTTGTAGAACTTATGAACCTAGAGCTATGATACCACCTTGTCAAAACCCAAAATTCGACTAGTTGTGATGCCACCTAACCCAACTCGCTAAGTAAGCCAATTATCAAATATCCAATTCCAATAATAATTATTAAAGCAATTTAAATTAAAAAAATCTTAATTTTATACATTTCCCAAGAACTTGTAGTGCAAATCACGAGCTTCTAATAATAGAGTTTATAAAGTGGAAATAAAATAAATACATAGTCTGTTTGAATAGTACATTAACCGAGTTTTACAGATCTAATGCTACCACGAATAAGAGGCAGCTACAGCCAGGATGCAGGTACATCTTCAATCCATCTCCCATCGAACACAGCAACATCAGCAGCCAACATCTGAACGCAAGGTGCAGAAGTGTAGTATGAGTACAACCAACCCTATGTACTCAATAAGTAACAAACCTAACCTTAGGTTGAAAGTAGTGACGAGTTAACACGAAGGTCGGGCCAACACCAATATTCCATAACAGTTCATAATAGAATAGTACAAGTAATAAAAGAGGTATCTCAAAAATAAAATGCTCAGTTCGTTCACAGTTTCAGAAAAATAGACATTTTTTTCAAGTATCTCAGTGAAAATCCAAATCTTTTACCGAAAATTCCAAAATACGAGTAAGTTAAAAACAACTGTGATTTTCCCCCAAAACTTCTTTCAAGAATAAGTAAGATGTTTCATTTTCAGATAGCATGAGGAAAGTACGTCTCTATGCCTACATGTCAAGATACACGTAAAATCATAAATGTCACCAACACCGGGTAGCAGAAGGAAATGCACCTCTATGCATGTATCTCAAGTACGCATGTCAAATGCAATGCATCTAAATGCTTAGCTCATGTACTCACACTCTCAGAGTACTCAATCTCACTGTCTCGCATTCTCTCTCACTATGCTCAATGCTCAACACACTCAATCACTCAGCGTTGTACAATACCTGTTGCGGAGTGCAGCCCGATCCATAAATGACCATAAGGCTCATTGCGGCGTGCAACCCGATCCACATATATTTATAGTCGATTGCGCTCACTGGGGGTGTGCAGACTTCGGAGGGGCTCCTTCAGCCCAAACGCTATATTGTTGCGGGTAGCTCGAAGGCTCGTTGCGGCGTGCAACCCGATTCATATAAAATATAATCAATATAATATGTTACGGCGTACAGACCGATCCCAAAATGTCACTCTCACTCAAGCCCTCGGCCTCACTCAGTCATCAATCCCCCAGTCTCACTCACGGGCTCACAATGTCATGAAACTAACCCGACAAAAATGATATGATGTGTCAATAAATAATATCTGAGACTGAGATATGGTATGAATACATGAATATGACTGAGTACGAAATATCAATGAAATCGGTGAGATGACGGTAAGCAACGACCACTATGGGTCCAAACAATATTGGCACAAAGCCTAAACATGATATCTAGCATGATTGACAGCTCATTTACTTTATCACATGGTAAAACACGAATATCAACAAAATAGGACCACTATTCAGTGCCATGGAAACAATAGAGTCCCAATTCACATAGTGCACGCCCACACGCCCGTCACCTAGCATGTGCGTCACCTCAACACAAATCACATAACTCGTATTTCAGGGTTTCATACCCTCAGCTCCAAGATTAGAAGAGTTACTTACCTCGAACAAGCCAATAGCAACACCGAGCAAGCCAAGCGATGCTCCAAAATGCCATCTCGTGCGTTCCGACCTCCGAGCGGCCTGAAACTAACCAAAAATAACTCAAATACATCAAACAACGCTAAAGGAACTAATCCCGGTCGAAAAGATCAAATCTTAAATCAAAAGTCCAAAATCGACCAAAAGCCCAACCCGGGCCCGCACCTCGGAACCCGACAAAATGTACAAAATCCGAGAACCCATTCAATTGTGAGTCCAACCACACTAGTTTCACTCAAATCCGACTCCAATTCAAAGTTCAAAACTCAAAAATTCATATTATGAAACTTTAGACCAAAACCCCCCAATTTCCGCTTTGAAAATCATCAACCAAAAGCTAGAATCGAAGATAGATTCATGATATAAAATCAAAAATGAGTAGGGAACACTTACCCCAATTCATATGGTGAAAATTGCTTCAAGAATCGCCTCAATCCAAGCTCCATAGCTCTCAAAATACAAAAATATTGAAACCCTCAAAATAGAGTACTTTATAATCACTGAGCGAATCAATGAATCGCGATCGAGGAAATACCTTCGCGATCGCAAAAAATAAAATGCACTGCCCCTGAAAGTACACTACACGATCGTGTAATAAGTTATGCGAATGTAGCCTCAGGCTCGCGAACGCAATGAATAAGCCATGAAGACCTGCCCAGCTCAGCTCTACAATACAAACGCGTGCACACCTACGCGAACGCGATGCTCGATCTGCAATAACCTATGTGAACGCGGACCCATATTCACGAATGCGGTGAAGAAACACTCAGCCTAAATTTTTCCCTTACGCGATCAGATCCCTCAGTTCGCGATCGCGAAGAACACTGAGTGTACCAGACATCAGCAGAACCAGCAGTGAAGAATGAAGGAAAAATAGCCCGAAACCCGTCCGAAACTCACCCGGGCCCCTCGGTACCACGTCCAAAACATACCAACAAGTACCCTAACATAACACGGACCTACTCGAGGCCTAAAAACACACATAACAACATCAGAACGACGAATCACTCTCAATTCGGATTCAATGAACTGTGAAACTTCAACTTCCATACCCGATGCTGAAACCTATCAAATCACGTCCGATTGACCTCAAATTTTGCACACAAGTCCCATTTGACATTACGAACCTACTCCCACTTCCAGAATCGAAATCTGACCCCGATATCAAAAAGTCCACTCCCGGTCAAACTTTCCAAAATTCCTACTTTCGCCATTTCAAGCCAAATTCTACTACGGACCTCCAAATCACAATCCGAACACGCTCCTAAGTCCAAAATCACCCAACGGACCTACCGAAACCATCAAAACTCCGATCCGAGTTCAAATTCACCAAAAGCCAAACTTGGTCAACTCTCTCAATTTAAAGCTTCAACAATGAAATTCATTCTTCCAATTCGATTTTGAAATACCTGAAAACCAAAACCGACGATTCCCACTAGTCAAAATATATCATACGGAGCTACTCACGCCCGTAAACTACCGAGCAAAGTGTAAATACTCAAAACGACCGGTTGAGTCGTTACATACCTTCTCCATTAGGATTTAAACCTAAAAGAACAAACGTCATGTAAGATATCTTAACAGGTTCGCTTTATTTGCATCACGTGCATTTGACTTAGCGAAACTCAGCACAGGGGCCGGGCACATATAAGACAGGTATCATTTTGGAGACCATTATGTTCTCTTATGTGCTACTTGTTGCATTATTTGGAAGGCTTGCTTGCATTGTGGACTAACTTTAGAAAATTAATTGAGCGGAATTGAAAAAAATAATTATTCCCCCAGTTTTGTAGAAATAATCCATTTTACTATAAATAAATAAATAAATAAATTGAAATAAAAAACCAAATTGTCAAAATCGATCAAGTTTTGGACCGAACTATGCGGGTCTAATTTTCACCGGATGTGAGATACATAGGCAAACCTCATCGGTTCCGGCCCCAATTTTCAAAAAACAAATTCAAAACTATTTTCCCTTTCCTTAAATACCTTCTTAGAATTCTCTCCTTTAGAAAATCAAAAAAAAAAAATACTAAATCCAAAAATATTGTTCCTTTTCCGAAGTCTTCCTTCTTTAAAAAGAAAATTCAAAATATTTCATAAAAAAAACTCAAAATAGATAAATAAATTTAAAAGTCTTTATAAAACAAATGGGTCATTTTATTCCTGATCTTCCTGAACTACTTAATGATCTGATTCATGCGGCGTCATGATACGTAGGCAATCTCCATCAGGTTCGATCTTAGCCTTTAATTAAACCGAGTAAAAAAAAGAGAAGAAAGAAAAAGAAAGAAAGGAGTTACAAAAAATAACAAAGAAAACAAAGAGCGAAAAACAACCAAAAACAAAAACCAAGAGTGAAAAAATCCAAAAAGAGAACTTTTTGTCCAATTTGAAAAACAAAACCGCGAAAAGTTTCCGTGAATATGCCGTCAAATGGCTTGAGCAAGCTGTCAGAATAAAGCCTCAAATGGACGAAGTAGAAATGGTTACGGTCTTCCTACAGGCCCAAGAGGCGGACTACTTTCAGAACATGATGTCTGCTATGGGTAAGCCGTTCGCTGAGGCTATCAAAATTGGGGAAATGGTCGAAAGTGGTTTGACAACGGGTCGAATCTTGAGTCAAGCTGCCTTTAAGGCCAATTCGCAGGCCGTGCAGAATGGTTCGGGGGGTTTGATGAACAGAAACATGAGAGAAGAGGGAGCCATGACAGCTTCGAGCTCGAGAGGGCCGCAGTTTATTCAACCAATCATATATGCGTCCTAAGGTCTCACAACACTATTATCCCAATCAAGATGCTTCTTATGCCATTGCACGGCCTCCCTATGCGGTGATGAACGTGCAACCTTACATGCGGCCACAACATTATATACAAAATCGAGCTCCACCTCCCAGAAATACACGTCCCTACCATGCTCCATATAATCCCCAACCAAATATTCCCAATACAATCCTCGCCGAAGAGAGCTTCCATGAAGGAATCAGTTTACCCCTATTGGTGAATCATACTCGAGCTTGTTCCAAAAGCTAGTCAGGCTAGATCTGCTGCAACCAGTGGCCCCGAACCGGCCAAACCCCGAGTCCCTCCTCGCACCGAGCTTATGCTAGATATGAATACCACTATGGAGTAGTGGGACGTGATACTTAGGACTGTTGGACTCTCAAAAGAGCAGTGGAAGATCTCATCGAGGTCAAGGAAATAGTTCTTAGGGATGAAGAGGCCTCTAATATGACGAATAATCCTCTACTACTCACACCGATGGGCAGTAGTTGGAATAATCTGTGATGATGGGGAATTTGATCCGGCACTGAAGGTCATTGCAGCCTTTGCCGTGATAGAAGAGAAACCTAAAGCGGGCACCAAACCTGAAAAGTTCTCTGTTAGACGGGAGTCTCGGTAGCCGGTATTGTTGTCTGTTCTGCTTCCGAATTATTTTAGGGTGTAATCAGGATATTTTACTTTATTGTCTTACTTTGTGATCTAAACCCTTCTATATTTAAAAAATTTTAAAAACAATCAAATAAAATTAATATTTCATTGTCCAGGAATGTCTCTTTTCTTAATCTTGTCACCTTTCTTATTCTTTTTTCAGTTCTGTTAATACAAATTTTAATAACATGATATGCTTGCAAATTTCATGCACATATCCTAAGACGATGTCAAACCTTAAAATAATGAATCAAGAAGCAGAATGTTTTGAAGAAAAGGCTTGTAAGAAAATAAATAGAAAATTGGAATGAAAAAAAAAGGACAAAAGAAAATCAAAAACAAAGCTCATCGAACTTCGTTCGACTTGATTCCGAAAGGATACATAGGCAGCCTCTCTCTAGGGTTCAGTCACACCAAAACAAAAAATCTGCATTCCCCCAAAAGTTGAAACTGGGGCAGAAATTATAATATTTCGAAGACGGTTTCGCCTGAAAGGTTCCAAAGTTGTAATTCAATCCAAATCCTCTTTACCCAAATCCTTTTCAAGTTCTTCCGATCAATTAACGAGAATTTCCAAAATTGGAAGATACAGTCACTTGGATCTGATGCAACCAAAATGAGAGAAATAAAATGAGAGAGTCTTATTGGTGAAAACCTTCACGGGCACCATAGGGCAATGGCGAGCAGGGAAAAAGAGAAATAAGAGAGGTCGGTTGTTGAAAACCTGCAAAGGGCACTACTAATCGACAAGAGGATCTTCACATCCATTGGCATCGACACAGTACTGGGCAAGGTTTCTCGGTTTCGAGTCAAAAGTTGTGATGAATTTTTGAGAGTCGGACGGTTTACACAGATCAGGCATCCATTCCAAAAGGCATATCATGTTCATTGAAGTCCGCATGTACTCCGGATAAGTCCTTCTTTCCTTTCCCTGAAAGGGATACCTCTTGTCTAAATTCATTGTCCATTCCATTGTTTGTTGTTCTTTGAATCCCTTTCGGTCTCACTCTGTTCCAAAACTAAGGCGAAAAAGGGACGGCAAGACTGATTTACATCGATTTTGTTCGATACAAGCTAATATTCAAGAGGCACCCAACCTCGACATGGGCATCAAGTCAACCTCGACTGTCCATGGTAGCTGATGCTTTGAAATAAAAAACTCTCGAAAGGAGGAAATCAAATTGAAAGTGCCTACAAGGGCAAAATAAAGTTGAAAAGGTTAAATCCCAAGTGGCTAACCGTTTTGGCAAAGTTTGAAAAGCCAAAGATTCTCCAATGCTCTGAAATTGAAAGTTTTGGAGGAAATAAGTCGAAAGTGAAACGTCACAAAGGAAAAATAAAGTTGAAAAGGTTAAGTCCCATGCGACCAACTGTCATGTAAAAGTTTGAAAAGTCAACGGCTTTCTTAGGCCAGAAATGCAAGTGGTATTCAGGAAACATCTAGTGGCAGGTTGAAATCATCATCAAAAGAAGATGGGCACAAAGCCAAGCTGCCAAAGACATCAAGGCCACAAACTAACCACTACTTTTAAAGCTCACAATTTTTCTTTGTTTTGAAGCAGGAACAAATCAGTGCAGAATGGTGATTCTTAAAGGACGAATGTCACCAAAGGTAAGTTTCGCAAAATCTCCATTTTCTTTTATTTTTAGCATGCACCATTATTACAGATTATTTTTGTAGCTTAACCCAGGTAGAACCTTTTCCCCTAGGGGGATCCAGCTCATATTTTTGGGTAGAAGTACTCTTCGCCCAGGCTTGTTTTTCGTAGCTTAATCCAAGTAGAACTTTTTCGCCTAGGGGGGTCCAGCTCATATTTCCGGGTAGAAGTACTCTTTGCCCAGGCTTGTCTTTCGTAGCTTAATTCAAGTAGAACCTTTTAGCCTAGGGGATCCAGCTCATATTCCGGGTAGAAGTACTCTTCGCTCAGGCTTGTTTTTCGTAGCTTAACCCAGGTATCACCTTTTCGCCTAGAGGGATCCAGCTCATAGTTCCGGGTAGAAGTACTCTTCATTCAGGTTGTTTTACGTAGCTTAACCCAGGTAGCTATATTACGTAGCTTAACCCAGCAGAACTTTTTCACCTAGGGGGATCCATCTCATATTTTCGGGTAGAAGTACTCTTCGCTCAGGCTCTTTTACGTAGCTTAACCCAAGTAGAACCTTTCGCCTAGGGGGATCCATCTCATATTTCCGGATAGAAGTACTCTTCGTTCAGGCTGTTTTACGTAGCTTAACCTAGGTAGAACCTTTTCGCCTAGGGGGATCCAGCTCATATCTCCGAGTAGAAGTACTCTTCACTCATGCTCTTTTACGTAGCTTAACCCAAGTAGAACCTTTCGCCTAGGGGGATCCATCTCATATTTCCGGATAGAAGTACTCTTCGTTCAGGCTGTTTTACGTAGCTTAACCTAGGTAGAACCTTTTCGCCTAGGGGGATCCAGCTCATATCTCCGAGTAGAAGTACTCTTCACTCATGCTCTTTTACGTAGCTTAACCTAGGTAGAACCTTTTCGCCTAGGGAGATCCAGCTCATATTTTCGGGTAGAGGTACTCTTCACTCAGGCTGTTTTACGTAGCTTAACCCAGGTAGAATCTTTTTGCTTAGGGGGGTCCAGTTCATATCTCCGGGTAGAAGTACTCTTCGCTCAGGCTATGTTACGTAGCTTTACTCAGGTAGAACCTTTTTCACCTAGAAAGGCTCAGCATTTCATTAATAATACAGGGCACCAACCCCTGGTTACATTTCCTTTTTAAGTAATACGGGGTACCAACCCCTGGTTACATTCATTTCCAGTAATACAGGATACCAACCCCTGGTTACATTTCTCCTTAGTAATATAGGGTACCAACCCTTGGTTACTTCCTTTCAGTAATACAGGGTTCCAACCCCTGGTTACACTCCTTTCAGTAATATAGGATACGAACCCCTGATTACATTCCTTTCGGTAATACACGGTATTAACCTCTGGTTATATTCCTTTCAGTAATACAGGGTACCAACCCTGGTTACACTCCTTTCGGTAATACAGGGTACCAACCCCTGGTTACATTCCTCTTTAGTATTACAGGGTACCAACCCCTGGTTACATTCCTCTTTAGTATTACAGGGTACCAACCCTGGTTATATTCCTTTCAGTAATACAGGGTACCAACCCCTGATTACATTCCTTTTTGTAATACAGGGTACCAACCCCTAGTTATATTATTTCTCAGTAATACAGGGTGCCAACCCCTGGTTACACTTCCTTTCTGTAATATAGGGTATCAACCCCTGGTTACATTCCTTCTCAATAATATAGGGCGTCAACCCCCTGTTACATTTCCTTTCAGTAATACAGGGTACCAACCCCTGGTTACATTTCCTTCTAGTAATACAGGGTACCAACCCTTGGTTACGCTTCCTTTCAGTAATACAGGGTACCAACCCTTGGTTACGCTTCCTTTCAGTAATACAGGGTACCAACCCCTGGTTACGTTTCCTTTCAGTAATACAGGGTACTAACCCCTGGTTACATTTTTACATCAGTAATACAGGGTACTAACCCCTGGTTACATTTTTACATCAGTAATACAGGGTTCCAAACCCTGGTTACATTTCCTTATCAGTAATATAGGGTTCCAACCCCTGGTTACATTTCCTTATCAGTAATACAGGGTACCAGCCCCTGGTTATATTTTTCCTTTCAGTAATACAGGTTACTAACCCCTAGTTACATTTCCTTTTAGTAATACAAGGTACCAATTCCTGGTTACATTTCCTTTCAGTAATATAGAGTACCAACCCCTGGTTACATTTCCTTTCAGTAATATAGAGTACCAACCCCTGGTTACATTTTCTTTCAATAATACAGGGCACCAACCCCTGGTTACATTTCCTTTTAGTAATACAGGACGCTAACCCCTGGTTACATTTCCTTTTAGTAATACAGGACGCTAACCCCTGGTTACATTCCTTCTTAGTAATACATGGTACCAACCCCTAGTTGCATTCCATCCTAGTAATACAGGGCATCAACCCCAGTTACATTTTCTTTTCAGTAATACATGGCATCAACCCTTGGTTACATTTTCTTTTCAGTAATACAAGGTACCAACCCCTGGCTACATTCCTTCAGTAATACAGGGTACCAACCCCTGGTTATATTTTCTTTTGGTAACCCAGGGTACTAGCCCATGGTTGCATATCCTCACATAGCTAGGTTATACTATTGTCTTTGTCTTCCTTTCAATAAGTTAGATAGTTTATAGCTTTCTCTAATAACTCACAAAAGTTTTCAAGCGCAAACTGGGGCAGAAAAATTTTGTTCGTTTTGTTCGTCTTTGATGGCTTTGCAGGCTCTGCCGTATAGCACAAGTGACGATTAAAGCTTGCAGTTTCAGTTTCTCATCAGAAGAAAGAAGTCTTTCGATCACAAGATAGTTGGGTTTAGCTTTGATAATGTGTCAGCAACTCGGCGTCTCAAGATTCATTTTCTCAAATTCTGATCCGGAAAGCAAGCAATCGAGAATGAGACAGAATATTTTCTTCAAATAACATCAATATCCAGTCTAAGGTCAACACAAGCGAATAGGTCAAGAATCAAGATTTGACTCCACAATACACATAGATATGAATTTTGTAACTCTTAGCTTGCAAGCATATGTAGTTCTCTTCTTTTTTTCCTTTTGATGTAAGCAGCAGTAACAGTAACAGCAATAACAGCAAGCAGCAATAGTTTTAACTCCAGTGTCCGGTAGTCCCAGCTACCAAATTTTACTAGAACTACACAGACCTAATTCCTTTATAGCCAAGGATATGTAGGCAACGTCGGAGGAAAGGTTCAGTCACCTTTTTCAAAATGCTCTCATTACAATCATAGGCAAGCAAGAGTTAATCATGACATTCACTATCTTTGCACGAAAACTTTTCATGTTCTCGAGCAAAGAAGGGCAGTTATGAATACCTAATTTTTTTATGCTTTTTCCAAAAAATAATAATAATAATAATAATAATAATAATAATAATAATAACTTTTGGATAATTTTAGCTATTTTTAGTTGTTTTTCTTTGAATTTATTTGCGCATTTTATGTGGGTTTAATTTAAAAGTACTAAAATATTTTTACTTTTTATTTATATATTTTAGTTTGCATCTCTAAAGGATTTTCTTTGTGCTTGTATAATTTCATTAAAGAGACAAGGGATTGGACTAGTGTATTTTACTTAAAATTGAGCCAAAATTGGCCGAAATTTTGCGCCCAATTCGGCCATATCCAGTCCCAAATGACTGGCCAAGATTTGATCCAAAACGGTGTAGTTTCATGATGAAACTACGTCGTTTCATGATGAGAATTAAGATTAAATCTCATCCATTCATCTCTCCCTCATCCAATGGTCCACAATCAATCTCCTAACTAGGTATGTAAGACCTAGAAATGATGAAATTTTGCCCTCATTTCCCCTATAATTCTTTTCTTCTTCCTCTCTCTTCTCTCTAACTTCACTCTCTCTAGCGGCCGCCGCTGGAAATCGCCCATTGGTGGTGGACCACCTCCAAACATCCTCAAGTTCACACCATGTAATCTCCACAACCTCCTCTTTCCATATCTCCAAACCAAATCCTTCAAAAATCCCTCAAACTCTTTGAATTTTAGATCTAGGAAACTTTAGCCGCCATTTGTTTGCCCACATTCTTGAAGCTCCGGCCACTACCAGCCCATAATACCTACATCAACGGATAGAGCTCCTCAAGACCAACCTATTGATGTCAATTTCGCCCCGAAAATCCGGCTAAATTCCGGCGACCTCCCCGAATGCCCTCGTTTTGCATACCACCATTGTTTCGACCACTTGAATTGTGAAATGGTAAAAATACTTATTCTTTTTTTTCATGGCTTTTTTTTCAGATTTTATTTTGTCTCTTATTAATTATTTTAGCATTAGTTTTTAAAGTTTGAAATGCTAAATTTTCTGTTTTTGCACTTGTTGAAGTAGTAGAATAGTTTTGTAATGATGAAAGTGAGGTAGTGAATGTCACACCCCTTTTTCTACCCCCCCAAAAGATATTATGTGGATTAAAGGGTTTTTCTAATTAAAGTGACAAAATTGAGTAGGGATTATTTTATTTACAGAGTCGTCACTTGGAATTGATTTTGTTTGGTGTTCCAAGTCACCTTTTATTTGAATTCGTAATCAAAGAAAGATTTGACTCTATTAATATTGGTCTGCGAAAACAAAGTCCGGGTAAGAAATTCTGTTAACCGGGGAGAAGGTGTAAGGCATTTCCCGAATCCCGTGGTTCTAGCACGGTCGCTTTTATTGACTAAAATTTGGCTTGAACTATTTTTGGATAAAGTATGTATTATTTGCCTTAAGTTACTATTGTCTAGTGCTTCTTAATAATTAATAATTTTGGCCTTGGAGCGTGCAAGCACACAAAGTCCTTATTTGATTATATGTATTAAAACAAAGAACATGTCGGTACATATGGTTTAAATACAATTAATATTGAAAAGTCAAGGAGCGGGAATGCACACATGACTACTTTATTAAAACAAAATATCGACCAAGGGCCGTGTATGAACACATGGTCTACATCTCAAACGTGCCTAAAATTGCATATCGCTTAAATTAATTAAAAAGCGCTTCTTTTTTATTTATTACTTGTTCGAAAAAAATAATATTATTATTAAAAACTATTTTCACTAATGCAAGACATTAAACCCGGGTAAGCTTATGTTAAACTTTCATGGTATTGGGCCACTTATTTTATTTAACAAAAGACAATTTATTGGTTTTAAAGAAAATGCCCATCTTACTTTCTATTTTCATTGGGCCTACAAATTTTAGCTTATTTGGCCCATGTTGCTTAAGAGTCTCGATGACCAAGACAACACAAAATAAAAAGTATTCTTCTAAGCCCAAATTGCTTCTTACATTGATGTCCAAACTAAAAATTATTTTTTTTCATAAAAGAAACTTACATGCTAATTATTATCTTTTATCTTCTTAACCAACTATTTCTTAAGGACTAACATAATATTTCTACTCATCTACACCAATCATGGCTACACTCATTAATAACATAAAAAACCACGACTAAATATAAAAACTACAAAAACAACGGTAATACTTCAATGCTAAAGAGAAGAACTATATTAAGTATAACATTATGTTGACTATAATTCAAAGCATCAAAACATTTGAACCTAGAAGTCTTTCTTAGATAATTATACATGAACCATGAAAGTAACTCACGGAAAAAAGCCCAAACTAAACAAACATAGTTAAAAGTGGGGTCTTTATCTTTTCCTTAAACTAAGTAATCTTAACAAAATACAATTTCAATCACATATATAAAGAAGAAAACGATAATTTAACTAATTTTTAACAGATTTACATGATGATAACACTAATATAACATTCATCTTGAAACAAAATCAGATCTAATATGTTCCATCAACCAAACCGGGATCAAATCCTTCTTATTATCATCAAGAATCTGCAATATAAGAATTTGAAAGTTACCTGGTTTGCAGAATAATAAAATACAGCAGTGCAGCAACAAAAAAACTCAGCAGCAAATACAGTAGAAACAACAACAACTCAAGTGTTAAGACAACCCAGAAAACTCAACAAATATGTTTGAAATTGGTAGCTATCAACTTCACAAATTACCTAAGGGATCTTTCTATTTTTCTCGAGGTTTTTGCACTCAAATAATCCTCACAAAACTCTGAAATTTCAGCTTGTTATATGTATTAAGCTGCTGATTTTTCTCAAAGATATATGTCTTTAAGCAACTCTCCAAGATGTGTCTCAGTATAAGATAGAGTGTGTAATAGAGTGTCCCCGTTTTCAGTGAGTAAGGATCTGCATTCTAAGTGAAGAGAGTCCCTTTTATAGGAGAAAAGCAGCCCTTTCAATAGGCAAATAAAATTAGATTTTTGGACAGATTTTGGTTCACCAAAAATCTGTCCAAAAGACTGACTTTGTGTGCTA
>AWOL01S0089806.1:26107-39893 GCA_000715115.1 Nicotiana otophora | reverse complement strand
CTCTCTAAGTTCAAACATAGCCGCCCCCAAACCCCTCACTCTTACAGGCCGGCGGCGACACCCCAAACAACCCAAATTGACACCACACACTCTATACACCCTCTTAAACCTTGTCCTACCATAAATCTCACCTGAAAACCACCCAAACCTCACTAATTTCAAATCTAAAAAAATCATAAACCTAAATATGATTTTTTCTAGAAATTTCAAGCATGTTTTAGCTCAAACTTACACGAGTCGATGGCTCTTGACACGAGCAATCGATTCATGTTAGTTTGGTTCATTTTGAAACTCATCGGATTCCGGCCAAGTCACCACTGACCGGCCAAGTTTCATCGCCATCATTGTTCATCGTTCACCTCAAATCGTCGACCCACTTCCGGCCAAATCAGTATACTTTTCTTTTTCCTTTTCCTTGTTTCTTTTTCTGTTTTGTTTGGATCATTAGTTAGGTGTTAATTATTAATTAGTTCAATAAAAATAAGATTATTTAATTTAATTGTATGATTAATTAGTTAATTGCATGTGTTAGGCTAATTGAATCAAGTTTATTTAATTTAGTGATCTAGCTAGGTTTAATTAGTTAGTTTGATTCTGTTTTTGTCTGTTCTTTGATATTGTTCTTAATTGGTCAATTTTGATGCTTGAATGTCAATAGGAAATAAGGGGGTTGAAAGGGTAATAAACAGAACTTAAGGGGTCGAAAAGAATTTGGAAATCAGGAAATCTAGGGTAGTGATACATGAAACTGCTAAATGAGGGACTGAAGTGCAATAACTTGATTAAGTTGAATGAGATTTTAGAAAAGGGTGAAATTTCTGAAGTTTAGAAGAGTGAAAATGAAAAGAAACTTCTAGAAAGGGGCAGTTGTCCCAATATTGTTTAGAAAAAGATGCTAAAATTAGATACAACGGTCCATTTTCGGGTACAAAAGATGTCATTTTTCTGAATTTAAAGAAAGGCTGGCAGATTCTTTTGTACCTGATTTCATTCCCTCGTAAGGCTCTCACATATTCTATATAGGGAGGGGGTACTCTATGAATTGAGGGAGACAGATTTTTCACTAGACTCACACACGAAAAAACCCTCTGAAATTTAGAATCTTTTTCTTTATTTTAAGACTGATTTTTAGACTGATTTTGACATTGAGGAAAACACTCAAAAAAGTTCCATCAAGCTAAGTCTTTTGGGGATATTTCTTTTGTGTTGCTTCTTGTTCTCGTTTGGCAGTGTTTGAGCTCTAGTTCTAAAGCTCGGATCCCTGCTTGTTCCACTTTTTGTTGTTTCTCTGCTAGTAGCTGAGCCTGTTTCTTTGGATTCCAGACTTTTATTTGGTCATTTCTCTGTTGTTCTCTGCTTTAGGTATGTAAATATTCATTTGCAGTTTACATATGAATAAATTTTGGCTTTCTCATGTCACATTCATGCTTAGTTTTCATAAATTTGTGGTGCTTGGTGGCCAGATCTTCTAGTATTTGTTCCTAGCTAATCTTTAGTTCTTTAAAACAATATGTTAAAAGATGTATTTGTCATGTCTTTTCCCTGCTTTACCTTTGTGAGTTAAAATCCTGAAAAGTTGAAATCATTTGAATCCTAACTTTCTTTTTCTGCTTGTTTCAATTGTGATAAGTTGGATATTGATTTGCAAGTTAGCTCTGTAGCTATCCTTGTAAATTCAACACTGGTTTGGAGAATTACAAAATCACATGTGCCAAAACTGAGTACCTTAGCAGAAGTTAATGCGATTGGAAACAACAGGAGTGCTTGTATAGCTTTTCAATAAAGTTACAACTGATAATTAGCTAGATGCAAGGAATCTATAATACTAAGTTTATTTATTTTTTTGTTTGTGATTAGAATTATGTAAATTCAATTAAATTATCCATTTTGTATAATTTCTATCCTTAAGTCTGGGTATCTGAAATGGTATTTGTTTGAATGGTTATGATGCTATCATCGTAGGTAATCTTTCATATCATTAAAAACCATAAATTTGTAAAGAATCATATAAGATTGTAGGCTGGTGGGCCCATTGATCCCAGAACACTAAGCCCAATAACAAGGTAGTGGTATAATAAAGGAGTCCACATGGACTCAACATGAGCTATGGGTTGGCCCAAAGGTTGTGGCCCACTTCAGGAGCCTTAACGATCCATAAGCTCTTAAAAGCTAGCATAAGGAGCTTAATTATGTTATTTCGACCCAAATGATTCCTTGTTAACATAAACTTAATTTTCTTCTTAAATAGTCGAAACCCACTGACGTCAATAAGGATCTTAGTCACGTATCACCCAAAAGCTGCACCCCAATTGCTAATAGCTTGTTTTCTTTAGACTATAAATCAGACTCTCATATATATAGCCTCAGCCTTCTAAAAATTAGCTAACCTTTGAATATTCATAGAAATGCTTTTAGGCATGTTTTAATCTATTATCGTGATTATGTATGCATTCACGTGACATAATTATAATGTTCAAAAATAAATCAAAGTACGCGTTCGCGCGACTTTGGCCAAAAACAATCATAAATAATTAAGTGTTTCTAATTGTGTACACGTACGAGTGACATGATTTTTGACACCCGAATAAAACGGATTCACACACNAAATCTAAAAAAATCATAAACCTAAATATGATTTTTTCTAGAAATTTCAAGCATGTTTTAGCTCAAACTTACACGAGTCGATGGCTCTTGACACGAGCAATCGATTCATGTTAGTTTGGTTCATTTTGAAACTCATCGGATTCCGGCCAAGTCACCACTGACCGGCCAAGTTTCATCGCCATCATTGTTCATCGTTCACCTCAAATCGTCGACCCACTTCCGGCCAAATCAGTATACTTTTCTTTTTCCTTTTCCTTGTTTCTTTTTCTGTTTTGTTTGGATCATTAGTTAGGTGTTAATTATTAATTAGTTCAATAAAAATAAGATTATTTAATTTAATTGTATGATTAATTAGTTAATTGCATGTGTTAGGCTAATTGAATCAAGTTTATTTAATTTAGTGATCTAGCTAGGTTTAATTAGTTAGTTTGATTCTGTTTTTGTCTGTTCTTTGATATTGTTCTTAATTGGTCAATTTTGATGCTTGAATGTCAATAGGAAATAAGGGGGTTGAAAGGGTAATAAACAGAACTTAAGGGGTCGAAAAGAATTTGGAAATCAGGAAATCTAGGGTAGTGATACATGAAACTGCTAAATGAGGGACTGAAGTGCAATAACTTGATTAAGTTGAATGAGATTTTAGAAAAGGGTGAAATTTCTGAAGTTTAGAAGAGTGAAAATGAAAAGAAACTTCTAGAAAGGGGCAGTTGTCCCAATATTGTTTAGAAAAAGATGCTAAAATTAGATACAACGGTCCATTTTCGGGTACAAAAGATGTCATTTTTCTGAATTTAAAGAAAGGCTGGCAGATTCTTTTGTACCTGATTTCATTCCCTCGTAAGGCTCTCACATATTCTATATAGGGAGGGGGTACTCTATGAATTGAGGGAGACAGATTTTTCACTAGACTCACACACGAAAAAACCCTCTGAAATTTAGAATCTTTTTCTTTATTTTAAGACTGATTTTTAGACTGATTTTGACATTGAGGAAAACACTCAAAAAAGTTCCATCAAGCTAAGTCTTTTGGGGATATTTCTTTTGTGTTGCTTCTTGTTCTCGTTTGGCAGTGTTTGAGCTCTAGTTCTAAAGCTCGGATCCCTGCTTGTTCCACTTTTTGTTGTTTCTCTGCTAGTAGCTGAGCCTGTTTCTTTGGATTCCAGACTTTTATTTGGTCATTTCTCTGTTGTTCTCTGCTTTAGGTATGTAAATATTCATTTGCAGTTTACATATGAATAAATTTTGGCTTTCTCATGTCACATTCATGCTTAGTTTTCATAAATTTGTGGTGCTTGGTGGCCAGATCTTCTAGTATTTGTTCCTAGCTAATCTTTAGTTCTTTAAAACAATATGTTAAAAGATGTATTTGTCATGTCTTTTCCCTGCTTTACCTTTGTGAGTTAAAATCCTGAAAAGTTGAAATCATTTGAATCCTAACTTTCTTTTTCTGCTTGTTTCAATTGTGATAAGTTGGATATTGATTTGCAAGTTAGCTCTGTAGCTATCCTTGTAAATTCAACACTGGTTTGGAGAATTACAAAATCACATGTGCCAAAACTGAGTACCTTAGCAGAAGTTAATGCGATTGGAAACAACAGGAGTGCTTGTATAGCTTTTCAATAAAGTTACAACTGATAATTAGCTAGATGCAAGGAATCTATAATACTAAGTTTATTTATTTTTTTGTTTGTGATTAGAATTATGTAAATTCAATTAAATTATCCATTTTGTATAATTTCTATCCTTAAGTCTGGGTATCTGAAATGGTATTTGTTTGAATGGTTATGATGCTATCATCGTAGGTAATCTTTCATATCATTAAAAACCATAAATTTGTAAAGAATCATATAAGATTGTAGGCTGGTGGGCCCATTGATCCCAGAACACTAAGCCCAATAACAAGGTAGTGGTATAATAAAGGAGTCCACATGGACTCAACATGAGCTATGGGTTGGCCCAAAGGTTGTGGCCCACTTCAGGAGCCTTAACGATCCATAAGCTCTTAAAAGCTAGCATAAGGAGCTTAATTATGTTATTTCGACCCAAATGATTCCTTGTTAACATAAACTTAATTTTCTTCTTAAATAGTCGAAACCCACTGACGTCAATAAGGATCTTAGTCACGTATCACCCAAAAGCTGCACCCCAATTGCTAATAGCTTGTTTTCTTTAGACTATAAATCAGACTCTCATATATATAGCCTCAGCCTTCTAAAAATTAGCTAACCTTTGAATATTCATAGAAATGCTTTTAGGCATGTTTTAATCTATTATCGTGATTATGTATGCATTCACGTGACATAATTATAATGTTCAAAAATAAATCAAAGTACGCGTTCGCGCGACTTTGGCCAAAAACAATCATAAATAATTAAGTGTTTCTAATTGTGTACACGTACGAGTGACATGATTTTTGACACCCGAATAAAACGGATTCACACACACGTGGTTCGTTTCAAAGATAATTCCATAACGCCATAATTAAAAGCGGTAAATGTACATAGGTTCTAAAAATGAGCAATTAAACAAATTGATTAATCCAAGTATGATTAAAGCGACCGTGCTAAAACCACAGAACTCAGGAGTATCTCACACCTTCTCTCGGTTTAACATAATTTCTTACCCGGTCTTCTGTGTTTCGCGGACCGTAAAATAGAGTCAATTTTCTCGATTTGGAATTTAAAATAAATCGGTAACTTGGGACACAATAACAAATATTCCAAGTGGCGACTCTGAATAAATTAATAATCTCATTTCGAATAATGTCACTTTAATTGAAATAAACTCCCTATCCCCTATCCCATCGGAAAAAAGGAGGTGTGACAACTCTGGCGACTCTGCTGGGGAACAAGAACCCAGAACTTCTGATTCAGGTTTCATAATTCGAGCTTGTTAATATAATCTATACTTGGCTTTATTATTTGTTGATATTACTGTGTTTGTGGGCCTAATGTGCTAATTTCCATTCATTTACCGCTTTGATATTATTTGAACTATATTAAACTGTCTTCTTACGCCTCCCTTCTGAGTCTTCTAAAAATATGGTGCACACGTACGCGTGGCCCACTTTTCTGTTAGAGATCGTACCAAATAGAACGAGGCTGGATCAGCAACTAGGCCGGGTAGACTTTCGTGCTCCCGGTATATTACCCTCACCTCGGCTCGAGTTGTCCGCTTGGGTAAGCCATGTCTAGAACATACCCCCAGGTTTAAACCTAGAATAATATAGCCCATGCCGGATCCCTTGTAGGAACGTTTATTTGCACCACATGCATTTGACTTTGGGGACTCAACACAGGGGTTAGGTCCGTCTAGGACAGGTGTACCCGAAACTAAAAAGACCATCCTGATGCATCTTACGTGCTATTTGTACATTTGTTTGATCCGATTTATATGTTGACTGGCTTCTAGAATAGGGAAAGAAAATTAAAAACAAAAAGAAAAAACTCAAGAAAAAAAGAGTGAGAGTTAGGTATTTTAAAAATTCCGAAACTGTGCCAAAATTTTGAAAAACAAAGAAAGAAAATAAGTTAATGTTTTCGAAAACTCATGTTTCCTCTGGTCCGTAAAAACTGACCAACTACGTGGGTCTGATTCTCACCGGATGTGAGATACATAGGCAAACCTCATCGGTTCCGTCCCCCAATTTTTAAAATCCAAAAACTAATTATTTTCCTTTAATTCCTCTTTAGAAGTCTTTCCTTAGAAAACTTTTTTAAAAAAAGAAAAGGATTTTAAACCCAAAAAGTATTTTCCTTCTTTCCAAAGTCTTTCATATGTAAAAATAAAAAAAAAAGAGATAACAAAAAAAATCAATCAAAAATCAAAATCAAAAATATGGGTTTCCTTCATTTTGAAGTATTTTTCCCAAAATTCAAAAACAAATCAGAAACAAAAATCCAAAATATATTTGTTTTTCTTATTTAGAAGTCTTTCTTTAAAGTCTCTCTTTTGAAAATTTAGAGGCAACATTCAAAATCCAAAAATATATTTTTTCTTCTTAAAAAAAAGACAAAAAGAATGGAAATTCAACAAAAATATTTTCTTTTTACTTTTGAAATTTTCAAAGTTCAAAACAAAAGAAAAGGAATTTTTAGAAGTCTTTTATTCAAAAAGAAAATCAATCAAAACCCAAAACAAATAATATGTTTTCCGTTCTTTAGAAATCTTTCTCCTACAAATTCAAAATCAAATAAATAATACAAATCAAAATCCAAAAAAAAAACTCTTTCTTCTTTTGAAGTCTTTCTTTCAAACATTTGAAAAAGAAAATCAAAATAAAAAAACAAAAAAGAGACAAAAATATTTTCTTTCTTCTTTTAAAGCCTTTCGTTCAAAAACTCCAAAAAAATGAAATGTAATAAAAAATAAACCAAAAAACAATAAGAGTTAGCTTATTTACTCCATTCTTGATCTTCCTGAACTACGTAATGATCTGATTCATGTGGCGTCATGATACGTAGGCAATCCCCATCGGATTCGATCATAGCCATAAAATTATTTGAGTGAGAAATAAACTGGAAAGAAAAATTGAGTGAAAAAGAAATAAAAGAGTGAAAAGAATAAGGAAAAAAAAAGAAAGCGATAATAAAAATAAAAGAGTGACAAAAACAAAAAAACAAAAAGAGTGCAAAAATAAAATAGCGACAGAAACAAAATGAGAAAATCAAGAGTGATTAAAGAGAGACAGAAATGAAAGAAAAGAGGTGCGGATTGAAAAATGGTTAGTTAAGGCCGGGATAAAACATGCAACCGTTCAAATACATAGTAGAAGCGTTTAACTGTTTAGATGCATTGCATCCCAACGTGCGATTTTCTATCTGTTAAGCGTCTCAAAACTAAATGGTTGTTGGGTGTGCAAATTAGCCAGGTTCTGTTCAGGTGGTTGGTGTTGCTGGTAATCTGGCTTCCCATCCTTACTTCACAAGATCCAAAGGAAAGTTTCTTATGGCCTTCGAAATCCATCTACCAATTATCGATCATGAGGATAGCCCAACACCGGCTATTCCACAACCAGAATTAGCAGCTGCTGAAGAGAATAGGATATTGCGTCTCCGCATATTGGAAATGTGGGGCGCCTGGTCTAATGATACGGAACCGCCAAGCGCAATCCCTGGGTTCCCTGAGTTGATCCCCAGGTCAGGTGAGGCTACCAACGCCCTTGTGCCCAACCCGTTCATCCCATGCGGGTACCCTCCAATGCAGTTTAACGGTCCCGGAATGCCTTCTGTGTTTTGCCCCCAGGCACCAGCTTCAAAGGCAACGCCAACAATGTTCTCTGCAGTACCAGTCTGCACCACAGCACAACCAACTTTACCACGGCCGTATGTTGAGCCTCCAATGTTCACCTTTCATGGTCCACAGTTTCAACCAGAAATAACATATGTGATCCCATACTCATTTACTTAGCCTCCACAATGTGACTTCTCGGTGGGGAAAGAAAAGGTTGTCAAGAATCCCGAGCAAGAGGAAATGGATCGGAAGATGAAGAGCTTGGAACAAAGTCTGAAAAACATGTAAGGTCTGAGTGGCCAAAAGAGTCTCTTACTCTGACCTGTATATGTTTCCCTATGTTCACTTGCCGGCTGGTTTCAAAACGCCAAAATTTGAAAAGAACGATGGGCACGGAGACCCGATCGCTCATCTGAAATGATACTGTAACAAGTTGAGGGATGCTGGTGGAAAAGAGGAGCTGCTAATGGCCTATTTTCGAGAAAGCCTCACCGGAATTGCTTCTGGGTGGTATATGTATCAAGAAATTACCCATTGGCATATGTGGGATGATCTGGCTCGAGATTTTGTCCGCCAGTTCCAGTATAATGTGGACATCGCTCCCGACAAGAACTTTTTGTCCAATTTGAAAAAGAAAACTACGGAAAGTTTTCGCGAATATGTTGTCAAATGGCGTGAGCAATCTTCTAGGGTAAAGCCTCCAATGGACGAAACAGAAATGGTTGCGGTCTTTCTACAGGCCCAAGAGGCAGACTACTTCCACAACATGATGTCCGCTATGGGTAAGCCGTTCGCTGAGGCTATCAAGATTGGGGAAATGGTTAAAAACAGGTCGAATCTTGAGTCATGTTGCTTTTAAGGCCACATCATAGGCTGCTCAGAATGGTTCGGAGGGTTTGATGAACAGAAATGGGAGAGAAGAGGGAGCCATGATGGCTTCGAGCTCGAGGAGGGATCGCAGGTCATTCAGCCTATCATATGTGCTTCTTAAGGTCCCACCACACTATTATGCTGCTTATGCCGTGGCATCGCCTCCCTATGCGGTAATGAACGCGCAACCTTACACGCGGCCACAACGTTATACACAAAACTGAGCTTCACCTCCCAGAAATGCCCTTTCTTACCAAGCTCCATATAATCCCGAACCAAATGAATCCCAATACAATCCTCACCCAAGAGAGCCTTTCAGAAAGAATCAGTTCACCCCTATTGAGCTAGTTCCAAAAGCTAATCGGGCTAGATCTGCTGCAACCAATGGCCCCTAACTGGCCAAACCCCGAGTCCCCCTCGCACCGAGCTGATGGTAGCTATGATTACCACTATGGAGTAGTGGGACACAGTACAGAGGACTGTTGGACCCTAAAGAGGGTAGTTGAAGACTTGATTGAAGCCAAAAGAATTATTTTCCAGGACGAGGAGGCTCCGGATGAGACGAGCAATCCCTTGCCTGCTCACAACACTGGGCTAGTAGTCGGAATGATTCGTGAAGATGAGATATTTGATCCGGCACTGAAGTTCATTGCAACCATTGTCGAGACAGAAGAAAAGCCAAAATATGGTCGCCAAGCTTGAAGTTCCCCATCAGACGGGAGTCTCGGTAGCCAATCTTGCTATCATTTCTTCGTTCGGATTATTTCAGGGTGTGATCCGGATGTTTTACTTTATTGTCTTACTTTTCGATGTAAACCCTTCTGTCTTTACAATTCAAAAAAAATCAAAAAAAAATCAAATGAAATTAATATTTCATTGTCCAGGACTGTCTCTTTTCTTAATCTTGTCACTTTTCTTATTCTCTTTTCAGTTTTGTTAATGTAGATTTCAATAACATGATATACTTGCGAACTTCATGTCCAGATCGTAAAATGCTGTCAGACTTCGAAATAATGAATCAAGAGTCAAAATGAAATGAAGATAAGTTTAAGAAAATAAAACAAAGAATCGGAACAGCTAAAGGAAAATTGACTCCAGATTTGAAAGATCCATACATGGTAACGCGAGTACTGCCAAAAGAGAGCATTGTACCTGTGAAACATCAAAGGAAATATCCCTGAAACAACCGTCAATGCAAATGCAGTCAAAAGGTACTATGTTGGATCCTCTATATAGTATTAATGTACTCCGTTTGGGATGAAGAAGGCTTTCTTTCTCACTATCCAAATATTCAACCATTTACAAACCCTTTGAGTCGGCTCCTATTCTTTGATTATGCTCTTTGGAACCTCGAAGCTATTATTGAAAAAAAAATGATTGAAAATTAAAACAAAAGAGAAGAAAAAGAAAAATACAAAAAAAAGGAAGAAACAAGACAGAAAGATATTGAAATGAAAAAAAAAGAAAAGAAAAGAAGGAAAAGAAAAGGAAAAAGAAAGAGAAAAGAAAACAAAACAGAAGAAAAAGCAAAAGAAAAGAAAATCAAAAACAAAGTTTCTAGAACTACGTTCGACTTGATTCCGAAAGGATACATAGGCAGTCTCTCCCTGGGGTTCAGTCACACCAAAGTAAAAATCCAAATACCCCAAAAATTGAAATTGGTGCAGATGTTACAATAGTTCGGCGATAGTTTCGCCTGAAAGGTTCCAAAGCTGTAATTCAATCGAAATTCTTTTTACCCAAATCCTTTTCAAGTCTTTCTTATCAATCGGCAAAGATGTTCAAAATTGGAGGATACAGTCACTTGGATCTGATGGAATCAAAATTAGAGAAATGAAATGAGAGAGTCTTGTCGGTGAAAATCCTCACAGGCACCGCAAGGCGATGGTAAGTAGAGAAATCAAAAATGAGGGAGTCTTGTTAGTGAAAACTCGCAAAGAGCACTATAAGGTGATGGTGAGAAGAGAAATAAGAGAAGTCAGTTGGTAAAAACCGGCAAAGGGCGCCACTGATAGGAAAAGAGGATCTTCACAGCCATTGGCATCGACACAGTACTGGGAAAAGGTTTCTCTACTTCGAGACAAAAGTTGTGATGAATTTCTGAGAGCCGGACGGTTGGCACAGATCAGGCATCCAGTCCAAAAGGCATGTCATGTTCATTGAAGTCCGCATGTACTCTAGATAAGTCCTTCTTTCCTTTCCTAAAAGGGATACCTCTTGTTTAAATTCATTGTCCATTCCATTATTTTCTTTTCTTTGAATTCCTTTAGGTCTAACTTTGTTCCCAAACTAAGACAAAGAAAGGATGGCAATACTAATTTACATGGCTCTCGTTTGATACAAGCTAATATGCAAAAAATGCACCCAGCCTTGACAAAGGCATCAAGTCGACCTCGACTAGCCATGGCGGCCAATGCTTTGAAATTGAAAACTTTCGAAAGATGGAAATCAAATTAAAGTGCCTATAAGGGCGAAATGAAGTTGAGAAGGTTGAGTCCTGCGTGACTAGCCGCCTCGGCAAGGTTTGAAAAGCCAAGGTACCCCAAACACTCTGAAATTAAAATTAGAAGAAAGAACCCAGAAATGAAAGGCCTACGAAGGCGAAACAAAGTTGGAAAAGGCTAAGTCCCACGCGACTAGCCGTTGCAACAAAAGTTTGAAGAGCCAAAAGTTCCTCAATGCTCCGATGTTAAAAAAAACAGCAAAAACAAGTCAGAAGTGATAGGCCTACAAAGGCAAAATAAAGTTGAAAAGGTAAGTCCCACGTGACTAACTGTCGTGGTAAAGTTTGGAAAAACCAAAGGTTTCTCTGAAGCTAGAAATGAAATCGGTCACTAGGAAACAACCAGTTGCAGTTGAAATCGTCATCAAAGAAGCCATCCAAGATCAAGTGATTGAAACACTCAAGGCCGCAAAACCGACCACCATTTCAAACTGACAATTGTTCTTTGTTTGAACCACAGGAAACAGGTGCAATCCAAAGCAACCTTGTAAGAAGCAGATGCAACCAAAAAGCAACCACGCGGAGACTAAAATAGCTCTACAACAGCAACAACCCCAAAAAGGGAAGTTTTCTCCAAGTTCTTTCCCATATTTTACTCATTTTCTTAAAATAAAAAAAATTAAATAAAAGAAAGAAACGAAAGAAAGTTCAAAATCATGGTAGTATAGGGTCTCCAATTCCTTGCTGCATTTTCCAACATAGGGTCTCCACTCCCTAGTTGAACCTATTTTTAGACATAGGGTCTCCACTCCAAAGTTTCTTTTCCAACATTGGGTCTCCACTCCCTAGTTGATGATTTTCCAACATAGGATATCCACTCTCTAGTTGATGATATTTTAGACATAGGGTCTCCACTCCCTAGTCTCTTTTCCAACATAGGGTCTCCACTCCCTAGTTGATGATTTTCCATCATAGGGTCTCTACTCCCTAGTTGATGATTTTTCAACATAGGGTCTCCACTCCCTAGTCTCTTTTCCAACATAGGGTCTCCACTCCCTAGTTGATGATTTTCCATCATAGGGTCTCTACTCCCTAGTTGATGATTTTTCAACATAGGGTCTCCACTCCCTAGTCTCTTTTCCAACATAGGGTCTCCACTCCCTAGTTGATGATTTTCCATCATAGGGTCTCTACTCCCTAGTTGATGATTTTTCAACATAGGGTCTCCACTCCCTAGTCTCTTTTCCAACATAGGGTCTCCACTCCCTAGTTGATGATTTTCCATCATAGGGTCTCTACTCCCTAGTTGATGATTTTTCAACATAGGGTCTCCACTCCCTAGTCTCTTTTCCAACATAGGGTCTCCACTCCCTAGTTGATGATTTTCCATCATAGGGTCTCTACTCCCTAGTTGATGATTTTTCAACATAGGGTCTCCACTCCCTAGTCTCTTTTCCAACATAGGGTCTCCACTCCCTAGTTGATGATTTTCCATCATAGGGTCTCTACTCCCTAGTTGATGATTTTTCAACATAGGGTCTCCACTCCCTAGTCTCTTTTCCAACATAGGGTCTCCACTCCCTAGTTGATGATTTTCCATCATAGGGTCTCTACTCCCTAGTTGATGATTTTTCAACATAGGGTCTCCACTCCCTAGTCTCTTTTCCAACATAGGGTCTCCACTCCCTAGTTGATGATTTTCCATCATAGGGTCTCTACTCCCTAGTTGATGATTTTTCAACATAGGGTCTCCACTCCCTAGTCTCTTTTCCAACATAGGGTCTCCACTCCCTAGTTGATGATTTTCCATCATAGGGTCTCTACTCCCTAGTTGATGATTTTTCAACATAGGGTCTCCACTCCCTAGTCTCTTTTCCAACATAGGGTCTCCACTCCCTAGTTGATGATTTTCCATCATAGGGTCTCTACTCCCTAGTTGATGATTTTTCAACATAGGGTCTCCACTCCCTAGTCTCTTTTCCAACATAGGGTCTCCACTCCCTAGTTGATGATTTTCCATCATAGGGTCTCTACTCCCTAGTTGATGATTTTTCAACATAGGGTCTCCACTCCCTAGTCTCTTTTCCAACATAGGGTCTCCACTCCCTAGTTGATGATTTTCCATCATAGGGTCTCTACTCCCTAGTTGATGATTTTTCAACATAGGGTCTCCACTCCCTAGTCTCTTTTCCAACATAGGGTCTCCACTCCCTAGTTGATGATTTTCCATCATAGGGTCTCTACTCCCTAGTTGATGATTTTTCAACATAGGGTCTCCACTCCCTAGTCTCTTTTCCAACATAGGGTCTCCACTCCCTAGTTGATGATTTTCCATCATAGGGTCTCTACTCCCTAGTTGATGATTTTTCAACATAGGGTCTCCACTCCCTAGTCTCTTTTCCAACATAGGGTCTCCACTCCCTAGTTGATGATTTTCCATCATAGGGTCTCTACTCCCTAGTTGATGATTTTTCAACATAGGGTCTCCACTCCCTAGTCTCTTTTCCAACATAGGGTCTCCACTCCCTAGTTGATAATTTTCCAACATAGGGTCTCCACTCCCTAGTTGATAATATTTTAGACATAAGGTCTCCACTCCATAGTCTCTTTTCCAACATAGGGTCTCAACTCCCTATT
>AWOL01S0089806.1:0-25288 GCA_000715115.1 Nicotiana otophora | reverse complement strand
GTCTCCACTCCCTAGTCTCTTTTCCAACATAGGGTCTCCACTCCCTAGTTGATGATTTTCCAACATAGGGTCTCCACTCCCTAGTTGATGATATTTTAGACATAGGGTCTCCACTCCCTAGTCTCTTTTCCAAAATAGGGTCTTCACTCCCTAATTGATGATTTTCTAACATATGGTCTCCACTCCCTAGTTGATGATTTTCCAATATAGGGTCTCCACTCCCTAGTTGATGATATTTTAGACATAGCGTCTCCACTCCCTAGTCTTTTTTCCAACATAGGGTCTCCACTCCCTAGTTGATGATTTTCGAACATAGGGTCTCCACACCCTAGTTGATGATATTTTAGACATAGGGTCTCCACTCCCTAGTCTCTTTTCCAACATAGGGTCTCCACTCCCTAGTTGATGATTTTTTAACATATGGTCTCCACTCCCTAGTTGATGATTTCTAAACATAGGGTCTCCACTCCCTAGTCGTTTTTCCAACATAGGTTCTCCACTCCCTAGTTGCTTTTATTTTAAACATAGGATCTCTATTTCCTAGTCGTTTTTCCAACATAGGGTCTCCACTCCCTAGTTGCTTTTATTTTAGACATAGGGTTTCCACTCCCTAGTCGCTTTTCCAATATAGGGTCTCCACTCCCTAGTTGCTTTTATTTTTAGACATAGGTCCTCCACTCCCTAGTCGTTTTTCCAACATAGGGTCTTCATTCCCTAGTTGCTGTCATTTTAGATATAGGGTCTTCATTCCCTAATCTCTGTTTCCAAATGGTACACAAAACCGACCTTTTTATTTGCTTTCAATAATGAAGTAGTATAGAGTTTTATTATAAATAACTCACAAATTTCCTAGTGAAAACTGGGGCAGAAACTTTCGTTCGTTCGTTTGTTTTGGTGCCGGAGCAGGTTATACCACGAGGCACAGGGTTCGAGGAACAAAAGAAGAAGTCTCAATCCAAAATAAAGAAAAGAAAATGAAAAAAAGTGAATCCAAAATGCACAAGCAGAGAAAAGATATAGGCTAGTCAAGACATGACTGAAGTCACAAATTTTGCATGTCCCGTCTTGATCCGAAAAAACAGAAGAAGAATGAACCAGCACCTGCAGCTAACAAGCGTCAAGATTCGGATCAGAGTCAGCATGAAGAACCAGCCAAGACTCAAGATCAAGTTTCAGAAGACTTATAGATAGGAATCTTGTAACTCGTTGCTAACAGGCTTAGTTAGTCTTTTTTATTTTTTGATTTTGGTGTAATAAGGAGTTTAGCAAGTAGTAAACAGCGGCAACAACAGTGAAAGCACAGTTTTTTCCGGTAATCCCAGCTATCAAAACTTCTAGAACTACACTGACATGATTCCTTAAGAACTAAGGATATGTAGGCAACCTCTGAAATAAGGTTTGGTTAAACTTTTTCAAAATGCTTCCCATAGAGTATCCAGCGGGAAAATATTGCTCGTAATTGCTCACTTTATCTTTGTCCGAAAACTTGTCATGTTCTCGAGCAAAGAGGGACAACTGTGAGCATGTGAGTTTTGTCTGACTAAAATACTCCTACAAAATTTACAAATAGATTTTTTCTTAATTGTTTTTAATTCTCATAGAATTTGTAGGAATTTTTGTTATTACTTGTTTGCATTTAGTTTCATTTTTCATGCGTTTTTAACATTTTTAAATTATAGAAAAATACCAAAAAATGTCCAAATCTTCATTATATAGCATTTTTAGGTCTTAATTGCATTTAGAATTAATTACATGAGTTAATTATCTTATTAAACGAAAATCACAAAAATATTGGTCACTTTTACATTTGTAGTTTTTAGTTTTAAATTAGTAATTTCCTTTCATTTTTCTTTTAAGCTGAATTAACTGTTCAAGTGTTAGAAATAGTTAATTAGGTTTATTTCACAAATTAGATTTTGATTTAGGACCTAATCTAGATTTTTGATTAATTAATTTAGGATTTAAAATAAGAGAAAAGAAAGAAGAAGAAGAAGAAGAAGAAGAAGAAGAAGAAGAAGAAGAAGAAGAAGAAGAAGAAGGGGCGGTTTGGGCCAGCCCAACTGTTTTAAAACCAAAAGTCACCCCAGCCCAATCCCCACTACCCAAAAATCCGGTCCAGTCCCCTTTATTAATAAAACAACGCCATTTTGTTTAATGTCAATCCCAGTCATCCGATCTCTTTGGATCTAATGGCTCGGAACTCCTCACCCTTTCCCATTTAACTGTCCAGATACCCCTCCTAAACCCTAGAGACCATCCTCATTCCCTTCATCTCCTCTCTAAGTTCAAACCTAGCCGCCCCCAAACCCCTCACTCTTACCGGCTGACGGCGACATCCCAAACCACCCAAATTGATACCACACACTCCCCACACACTCTTAAACATTATCCTACCATCAATATCACCAGAAAACCACCCAAACCTCACCAATTTCAAATCTAAGAAAATTATAAACCTAAATATAATTTTTTCTAGAAATTTCAAGTATATTTTCGCTCAAACTTACATGAGTCGATGGCTCTTGACACGAGCAATCGATTCATGTTAGTTTGGTTCATTGCAAAACTCGTCGGATTCTGGCCAAGTCACCACTGACCAGCCAAGTTTCATCGCCATCATTATTCGTTGTTCGCCTCAAATCGTCGACTCACTTCCGGCCAATTCAGTATAATTTTCTTTTTCCTTTTCCTTGTTTCTTTTTCTGTTTTGTTTGGATCATTAGTTAGGTGTTAATTATTAATTAGTTCAATTAAAAATAGGATTATTTAAGTTAATTACATGATTAGTTAGTTAATTACGTGTGTTAGGCTAATTGAATCAAGTTTATTTAATTTAGTGATCTAGCTAGGTTCAATTAGTTAGTTTGTTTCTGTTTTTGTTTGTTCTTTGATATTGGTCTTATTTGGTCAATTTTGATGCTTGAATGTCAATAGGAATTAAGGGGGTTGAAAGGGTAATAAATAGAACTTAAGGGGTCGAAAAGAATTTGAAAATCAGGAAATCTAAGTTAGTGATACATGAAACTGCTAAATAAGGGATTAAAGTGCAATAACTTGATTAAGTTGAATCAGATTTTGGAAAAAAGGTGAATTTTCAGAAGTTTAAAAGAGTGAAAATGAAAAAAAAAACTTTTAGAAAGGGGCAACTGTCCCAATATTTGTTAGAAAAAGATGCTAAAATTAGATACAACTGTCCATTTTCTGGTACAAAAGATGTCGTTTTCCTGAATTTAAGGAAAGGCTAGCAGATGCTTTTGTACTTGATTTCATTCCCTCATAAGGCTCTCACATATTCTATATGGGGGGAGGGGGGGCACTCTATGAATTGAGGGAGACAGATTTTACTCTAGACTCACACACGAAAAAACCCTCTGAAATTCAGAATCCTTTTATTCATTTTAAGACTGATTTTGACATTGAGGAAAACACTCAAAAAAGTTCCATCAAGCTATATTTTTTGGGGCTATTTCTTCTATGTTGCTGCTTGTTCTTGTTTGGCAGTGTTTGAGCTCTAGTTCTAAAGCTCGGATCCCTGCTTGTTCCACTGTTTGTTGTTTCTCTGCTAGTAGCTGAGCTTGTTTCTTTGGATTACAGGCCTTTATTTGGTCATTTCTCTACTATTCTCTACTTTAGGTATGTAAATATTCATTTGCAGTTTACATATGAATAAATTTTGGCTTGCTCATGTCACATTCATGCTTAGTTTTCATAAATTTGTGATGCTTGGTGGCCAGATCTTCTTGTATTTGTTCCTAGTTAATCTTTAGTTCTTTAAAACAACATGTTGAAAGATGTATTTGTCATGTCTTTTCCCTGCTTTCCCTTTGTGAGTTGAAATCCTGAAAAGTTGAAATCATTTGAATCCTAACTTTCTTTTTCTGCTTGTTTCAATTGTGATAAGTTGGATATTGATTTGCAAGTTAGCTCTGTAGCTATCCTTGTAAATGCAACACTGGTTTGGAGAATTGTAAAATCACATGTGCCAAAACTGAGTACCTTAGCAGAAGTTAATGCGATTGGAAACAACTGGAGTGCTTGTATAGCTTTTCAATGAAGTTACAACTGATAATTAGCTAGATGCAAGGAATCTATAATACTAAGTTTATTTATTTTTTTTGTTTGTGATTAGGATTGTGTAAATTCAATTAAATTATCCATTTTGTATAATTGCGATCCTTAAGTCTGGGTATCTGAAATGGTATTTGTTTGAATGGTTATGATGCTATCATCGTAGGTAATCTTTCATATCATTAATAAACCATAAATTTTTAAAGAATCATATAAGATTGTAGGCTGGTGGGCCCGTTGATCCCAGAATACTAAGCCCAATAACAAGGTAGTTGTATAATAAAGGAGTTCACATGGACTCAACATGAGCTATGGGTTGGCCCAAACGTTGTGGCCCACTTCAGGAGCCTTAACGATCCATAAGCTCTTAAAAGCTAGCATAAGGAGCTTAATTATTATTTCGACCCAAATGATTCTCTGTTAACATAAACTTAATTTTCTTCTTAAATAGTCGAAACCCACTGACTTCAATGAGGATCTTAGTCACGTATCACCCAAAAGCAGCACCCCAATTGCTAATAGCTTGTTTTCTTTAGACTATAAATCAGGCCCTCATATATATAGCCCTAGCCTTCTGAAAATTAGCTAACCATTGAATATTCGTAGAAATGCTTTTAAGCGCATTTTAATCTATTATCGTGATTATGTACACGTTCGCATGACATAATTATGATTTTTCAAATTAAATCAAAGTACGCGTTCGCGCGACTTTGGCCAAAAATAATCATAAATAATTAAGTATTACTAATTGCGTATACGTACGTGTGACGTGATTTTTGACACTCGAATAAAACAGATTCACACACACGTGGTTCGTTTCAAAGACAAATCCATAACGCCATAATTAAAAGCGGTAAACATACATAGGTTCTAAAAGTTTGTAATTAAATAAATTGATTAAGCCAAGTAGGATTAAAGCGACCGTGCTAAGACCACGAAACTCGGGAGTACCTTACACCTTCTCCCGGGTTAACAGAATTCCTTACCCGATCTTTTGTATTTCGCGGACCATAAAACAGAGTCAATTTCCTCGATTTAAGATTTAAAATAAACCAGTGACTTGGGACACCATAACAAATATTCCAAGTGGCGACTCTGAATAAATTAATAATCTCATTTCGAATAATGTCACTTTAATTGGAAAAAACTCCCTATCCCCTATCCACTCGGGAAAAAGGAGGTGTGACATGATGTATTTATTTCGTACCAGTTTTATAAATTCTAAGTTTTAGAAGCTCATGATTTGTACTATCAATCCTTGGGATTTGAATAGAAGTTCAATTGTTTTATTCATTGACTCCTATTATTCTTATTTGAATTGTGTTGACTGTTATTTGACTTACTCAGCAGGTGGGGTCGGGTGTCATCACGACTAGTGAATATTTTGGTCGTGACATGCCTTTTTATGGTTTTCTCAACAGGCACAAAGCTTTTATGTTGAAGGAGAAATATCATTGCCAAGTGAATTTCAATTTTTCTTCGTGCTTTTGTGCTATGAGTGTCAATATCTAGCACGAATCAAGTGCAAAAAGAAAGTTTTCTGTATCAATTGCAACCTACATAGAATGTTGATTCCAAGGTAATAACAACTCTTACCATTGACATAGTATCACTACCTACATCTGATATAAAACTATATTATTTAGCATATTTCATCTACACTAACTCACACAAATACAATACCACATATGTGAATTTAAAGTTGAAATTACAGACGAAAGTGGAACAGTAGCCGCAGTAGTGTCAGAAAAGTTGACTGCAAGAATGCATTCACTGACAGCGGACGAAATATATGAAACTATCATGGTGAAGGTGCACATACTCACACCTATAACATTCTTTCATTTTACTAGAAACTAATTCGAAATCTTTACTTTACTCATTCAGTATGCTTTAAACTTTTTCCTGCAGAAGCAATTGTTACGCGTTGAGCACGTCAGAGAGTACTTGTTGCACAAGCTATTCAAAATTTATTTGTCATCTTATCTTACACCCAAAAATAGAACATCTTCAACTTGCCATAGACTTCAACATCAACTACCGATGGCGAGGGAAGTAAACAAAATCCATCACTTCTGTAGAAGAAAATCGCAGTCCATCAACAAAAGATGCAACGCCAACCAAGAAACAAAACATATAGTCACCAAATCCTATGCAGAAACATTGAAGGTTAGAAGTTGAAACTTGATAGATTATACCTTTTTCTTTAATAGCTCTCGACTTAGTTAGTCGGGCTAAGAGATTGCTTTTTGGTGTACGAACAAAATTACAAAACATGCACTTAATGAACAACCTCAAACGTAAACAGTAAGCTCATATATAATAGAAGTTTTGTTGTGTGAAAAATGAACAACGTTTAAGCATTTAAAAACAGTGACCTTTTCTAATCACTCATACTACTACGTCATTTTCATTATAGAGTATTTACAGTATTGAACTGCGAAGAAAATACGTGTCCCATTTTAAGCAAAAAGTGTGCGGTTAACTTTGCAAGAATTCAACATAAAATGTACCTCCAATCTCCTTAAAGTTCTTAGTCCAAATTGCATATTTTCAACTGCTCTTTTATTCTAACTGTCAATTTGTGGTTCATACACATATTTCATCAGATTTTGAATGCAACAAGGGTCGCCTGAATGCTTTTTGATAGCTTGCAGGAGTTGTAATGCTTGCGTTCAAAGCAGATTTTGATGTTGTTATTCAGTATTGTATAATCTCATATTTTGTGTAAATAACTACGTAAATTTTGACACTGCCATTCACTGCAGTACAATCTTTCACATTTTGTGGAAACAACTATGCAAACTGTGTCTTTGTATGTTCTTGTAAATACAGGTAGCTCCTTTTGTGCATGCATTTATATTTCCATCATACCTTCTAAACTCATAAGCTTCTGATTGTCTACTCTAACTGCGAAAAATTCGCTATCAAGGCTTAAAATGAAGACAACTATTCACTGTTACGCTTAGTATGACAAGGTGACGTAATGTATAACAAAAAAAGCATAACATTAATCACTTTGGGTCTGGGAAAGCCCGGGCTACCTACTAGTATATCCATACGTTTCATAACAGAGTGGAAATTAATACAGTATGTCGTAATAGTCGTTACTTTCTAATCTGAGTTTGGCAAATTTTCTCTGGCAAGTTTAGACAAATAAGATTTGGTAAGTCCATTCATTTGCACTTCAAATTTCTGTTGCATGCTTTATATAAGTTGTTATCACATAGCTATAGTTTCCGCAAAATAAGCTTGCGAATGCATTACCACCTTAACAGGTCTTATTAGAGTAATACATTTTACATGATTACATGATTGTTTTTCTTTGGATATATTACTACTGCAGATAGAATTTTTGGCTAACAAAATGTGTGAGTTCCGAACTTCCAAGGAGGGATTTTAATTTTAATATTTGCCCTTGTGTGACAAATGTGGTTGAACCTAATAAATAATTAAATTGGACAATTTGGCTACGTGATTGATTATTGTATGAGCCAATCCTAAGAAACCAAACTTAATTAGTAGGGCACTACAATAGCATCTCGTTCTCCCTTGACAGCTGACATAGATAGGCCCTCTGGCCAAAATGATTCATCTAAAGGCTCATAACTAGAAATAAGCATTGTTCCTCAAATTGTATATAGCATTGATATTTATTTCCTTGCCATCAATAATATCAAACTTAAATAGGAAAAAGGCGAAAAAAGTTACATGAAGAAGAAGAGCGAGGGAAAGAAATTGAATATACTTCGTTAACAAAAGAGATAAATCGATGAGAAATGAATTCGAAAAAACTACAAAATGTGAGGTGTCTGACAATACTTAGTTGAAATCGAGAAAATGAATATTTAAAGTAAAAGTGAAAAAGAGTATTGAGAAGTTGAGTTATGTTAGGATCTATATTTCATGTGGGCAAAATTTTTGAAATATGTTAGTGAAATTATTTTTTACCTTGAATACTCCTCAAATTAAATTTTTATACTTCATTAGCATTTCGAATACTGAAGTTCAATCTTCACGAATATTAGAAGAAGTACTATTTATGGTCAAATATATAATGAACTTCAATATATATCTCGTAATTGTGTTTAGAATC
This sequence comes from Nicotiana otophora, assembly GCA_000715115.1. Taxonomy (NCBI): domain Eukaryota; kingdom Viridiplantae; phylum Streptophyta; class Magnoliopsida; order Solanales; family Solanaceae; genus Nicotiana; species Nicotiana otophora. The sequence continues at coordinate 17,124 of AWOL01S0089806.1, read as the reverse complement.
GCTCCTTTATTTTTGTTTTGCTTTTGGTGAAAATGGTTAAAGCAACGAACGTATATATGCATGAGAACATAAGCGCGTTCAAGAAAAAAAGTAGCTTATTAGAAAAGCAACAAGATAACATGTGGACGAGAGCGTTGTGAAGGTTAGTAAGGGAGGTGGTTTGAAATGGTGGGTTGTGGAGTCCACAAATTGGACATAACCCAATTATATTAATTTGGTTACATTAATTGCTTTTTTGTGGGGTTTGATATTCTTTGGGAACGAAACCAATTTTAAGTGCTGCGTATTTGGATGGGTTTCTATGCAAAGCAAAAGAATCACACAAATTTTGAAAAAGAACCAATTCTTGTTGTGGCTAATAAAGACATGGACCCAATTGTGAAAAGCAAAATCCTTTTCGATTTACATAGGCAAGTTGTTATTCCAAAAAGAAGAAAACCAGAAACACACCAAGAAATAAACAAGCAAACAAATAAAAAAGATTAGGACTACAATTGGTACTGCTGAATTTATTCATTCGATTATTGCAGCATGTTTGGCCTAGAGGGAATTAACTACTATATTGCATACAGCAACAACGTTAAGAAGCAATTTGCGATTAATGAGTTAATATTATATCATAGTTCAAGCTCATGTTACATATTGTCCATTTCGTCCAAACAGACCAATGAATTTATTTTTTGGGTTATGTCATAATCTTTTCAAAAGCAAACTATTAAAAATATAGAACTAGTATTTTGTCTTATGTAGCACTTTTCTTTCTTCTACCTTTATGACTATGATTCGTCTAAGGTTTCGTATGCACACTTTGTTACGTAATATGCATGTCAAAAAGCTATCCTTCCCACTAACCCACCCTCATTAGACTGTCCTCCGGCGGTAGCACCACATGCACCCATCTTTAGGGACTTAGCATTCTCATTAGGATTTGCCCCACCACTATACCGCTGGAGTTTACTTTAATTCCATAATAGGAACAGCCCATGTCCATGATACATATTTTACCTTTGGGTCAATATACTTTACTGATCAACCCTTTGGTTATACCAAATTGAGCCAACAAGCATGCGTTCCATATGAATTATGTTTTGTCTTACGTAATACTTTACTTTTCCCGATCTTATGTGGGATTTTTTAAAAGTGTTATATACATTCTTTTTCAAAATATTTCTATTTTAAAAGGTCCATCGGTCCTTTTTATTGACCAACAGCATCATGGATGTCACTTTTATTATATCAAGAAATAGGCAAATCAAAAAATAAAGAACACCAAATTTTAACGTGAAAAACCCTTCAAAATGAAGGTAAAAACCATGGGATTATAAAGATCTAAATACTTCTCTATAATAATAAGAGGGTTACAAAAGTTCTCTAAATTGGCTACACATTGAGTGCCAAACACGGAGTAACGATAGCAACAACAAATCAATTGAAGAAGGAGAAGAAATTACAAAAATGGAGCTGCAATTCGGTGCTCGAAATCGGATGCTACAGGTTATTGAATCCGATCTTCACCGTTCGAATCAAATACCAAGATGATAGAAATGCTCAGTCAAAATTGCAGTCTGATCCAACAGTTAACAAATCAGAACACATGATTTGAAGATAGCTGGTCGAAACAAAATCTGCAGCAAAATGAATACTTTTTCTTCTCTCATCTCTCTTGATGGAACTCTCTCATAAACAACTTTTATGTGCTAAAGACTTTCAAAGACTTATACCAATAAGTATACAACAATTATCTATGGTTTCTTTATTTATAGATAATGAGTGGTGTTTTCTCTTAAAGCTAAAACCAACTCCAAATAGAAATAAAAATCGAATCCAATTCCGGATAGGAATGGAAACTAAAAGAGAATATAATTAGGCCATTAGGCCTTTGGCTGGATAACATGGACATGGCCCAACAACCTTCCAGCGAAGGAGCCAAATATGTCTTCAAGTAAAGGAGCTATTGACAGGCTTCATGCCTGCCAAATTTCTGCAAAACTCATGCTTATCTGCAACCACCGCTTTCTTCAGCATATCCAAAGGATTATAGTGTGTATTTTTTCAACCTCAAATAATTTCTCTTATACTGCCATTCTTATCTAATGATACTTTCTATTTATATGTATCGTCTTAGAATGAAAAGTTGAGTGCTTGTTGAGATAGATAGCACTCTGATTATCACAAAATAAGATGTATCTTGACTGCTCAAAGCCAAGATCATTAATAAACTCCTTCATCCATAATAATTCTTTTGCACCTTCGATAACAATAATATATTTGTCTTTTGTGGTGGATAGATTTATGCACTTCTATAGTCTAGATTTCTAAGAAATAGCTCCCCTGCAAAGGTGATCAAACAACCGGAAGTGGATCTTGAATTATCAAGATTGCCTCCTAAATCAGAATCTGTGTAACAAACAAGTTCAGGCTTGCCACTGCCAAATCATAATTTTAAATCTGTAGTACCTTTCAGATACCTTAATATCTATTTTACTGCATCCCAATGTTCCTTTCTAGGATTAAAAAGGAATCTACTAACAGTACCAATAACATGTGTAGTATCTGGTCAAACCATAACATCCATCAAACTACCAACAGCAAAAGAGTAAGGAATATGAGACATCTCTTTTTATCTTCATAAGTAGATGGGCTCTAACTAATACTCAATGTAAGGTGTTTAGAAAAAAGAGTACTAAACACTTTTGCATCTGTCATATTGAACCTCTTGAGTACCTTCTCAATGTATTATTTTTGGGACAAAAAACTCATTTCTATCTCTGTGTCGGTGGATTTGAATGCTCAAGATTTTATTTGCTGGCCCCAAGTCCTTCAACGATGTGCTCAACTGCTTCTTCAGGACTGGAATTCTGGATTTATTTTTGCCAACAATAAGCATATCATTCACATAAAGTAATAAGATAATAAAATCATCATCAGAGAACTTCTGAAAGAATACACAGTAATTTGAAGAAGTTTTCTTGAACCCTTGTGTTTCTATGGCAAATTCAAACTTCAAATGCCATTACCTTGGAGCTTGTTTCAATCCATAAAGGCTCTTTTCGATTTGCAGACATATTTTTCTTTCCCTTGGTTACAAAACCTTCAGGTTGCTCCATATAAATCTATTCATCTAAATCACCATGAAGCAAAAACAGTCTTTACATCCATCTACTCAACCTCTAAATCTAGACTCGCGGCTAAGTCTAGAACCACACGAATAGAAGACATCTTCATAACAGGGGAGAAAAAATTTCATCAAACTCAACTCCCTTCTTCTGGCCAAAATCTTTAACAACTAACCTCGCCTTGTACCTAAGCGTAGATGTATGTTGATCTTGCTTTACTCTGAATATCCATTTGTTTGATAAAGCTCTCTTACCTTTCGGCAATTTCACTAACTCATATGTGCCATTCTCATGGAGTGACTATATCTCATCTTATATGGCTTCTATCAACTAATCTTTCTAAGTATCTTGCATGGCTTCATCATAACTCTCAAGTTCTCCCATGTCAGAAAAAAGTATATACTATTTAGGAGGATAGTGCATGGATTTTTCTTCTCCCTTGGAGATCTTCTAAGAGAGGTTTCAGGAGCAGCAGAAGTAGTTACCTGAGTAGGAATTGGTTGCTAATCAACCACAACTTCATCAACTGGAGCATCCCTAACATCTGCACCATGATGATCAATTTGATGTTGATCACTATCTTCATTATTGTCTTGGGTTCCTTTATATGAAATAGGTGCCTTAGCAATAGAAATTTGATCAATATCAACTAAGCTCTCATTGCTCTGAGAATCTATCTTCTCAACTTTGTCAATATCTTCAATAGTCTGGTCTTCAAAGGATATTGCATCATAACTTCTAATAAGTTTATTATCAACCGGATCATAAAAATGATACCCAAACTCATCTTGACCATAACCAATAAAGATGCACTGCTTAGTTATGACATCCAACTTCGATCTCTCATCTTTAAGAATATGCACACAAGCTTTATACCCAAAACTCTCAGGTGATCATTAGAAACATCTTTGGCAAATCAAACTCTGTCTGGGACATCATCATCCAAAGAAACAGCAAGAGAAAAATTGATATCATAAGCAACATAGTTAAGTTCTTCTGTCCAAAATGTATTTGGAAGTTTAGCCTTCGAGAGCAATCATCTAACTTCTCGACTACAGTTTTATTCATCCTCTCTGTCAAATTATTCAATTGAGGCGTCTTCGGCAAAGATTTCTGATGATGAATTCCTTATTCTCTGTAAGAGTTATCAAAGGGACCACAATATTGACCAACATTGTTAGTACGAATACATTTTAATTTCTTCCCAGTCTATCTCTCAGATAAGGCATGAAATTCCTTAAACACGCCAAGTGTTTGATCTATGGATTTCAAAGGATACACCAAAAGCTTACGAGAATGATCGTCAATGAAAGTCACAAAGTAAAGTGCACCACCTTTTGACTTTACTTTAAAAGGACCACACAAATAAAAGTGTACTAACTCTAATAATTTGGGCTTTCTTGAAAGAAGATGGCTATGAAAGGAAACCCTTTTTCTATTTTCCAGCTAAACAATAGACATACCTTTTTAGCTTTGCTTGTTTCACTCCAGAAAGCAAACTTTCCTTTGCTAAACACATAATCCCTCTCTCGCTCATATGACTTAGTCTTCTGTACCATAATTATGATAACGTGTCACTTTTTACCAGATTTATGGAATCATTAAGATTAGAGCCATGTGTTATATATAAATGAGAAGACTTGACTCCTTGAGCCACTACTAATGAGCCCTTGGTGAGATTCCATTGGCCATTAAAGATGGAATTATGATAATCTTCATCGTTTAATATTCCTACATAGATCAATTGAAAGGAAAGTCTGGAGAATGTTTGACATTCCGAAGAACTAATGTTGAACCATTATTAGTTTTCAAATAAACGGTGCCAACACCAAACACCTTAATCTCACTGGCATTGCTCATCTTTAACACTCCAGAGTCAACAGGAGTATAACATGAGAAAAAGTCTTTCCTTGTGTGACATGTGACGTAGCTCCAGAATCTACTATCCAGCTCGTCTCATGAGATACCAAATTGATGACGTTTTAATCATAAACAAAAAGAAGGTCATCTCGAACAATAGCATCAACATTGTTCTCGTTAATTTTAATATTTTTTCCTTCTCTAGTGTCTTGCTTCAACTTGTGACGGAAACTTTTGATATGTCCTCTCTTGCCACATTGGTTGTACAAATAATTTTGATATTTTGACCTTGACGTACCTTTGCTTTTACCTCTGCTCCTCTAACCTCTTGTTCTATCACTCTCTCGGTCTTCTGTAACCAAAATATTTTCTTGTGAGGATGAACCCTGAGATTTTCTCCTTACTTTCTCGTTCAACACACCACTCTTGGCATATTCCATGGTCATCTTACCACCAGAAGCTGAATTTGTCAAAGAAACACGAAGAGTTTTCCAAGAATCTGGCAGAGTATTATGAAGCCAAAGTTCTTGTATCTCATCATCAAAATTAACTCCCATTCTAGACAGCTGATCAGCCTTGAAAATCATTTATATGATCAAGGATAGGACTATCCTTGTATTTAAAGGTCATCAATTACTTTAGCATGAATAACTTGTTGTTCCCAGTTTTTGAATCATAAAGAGTCTCTAGCTTTTCCCAAAATAATCTGGCGTGTGTCTCATTTATAATATGGTTGCGAACATTGTCTTCAATGCATTATCATACATTCCACATATTTTCTAGTACTCGAAATCCCAATCTTCATCAGATATAGTCTCGGGTTTATGAGCTGTAAAAAAGGGTAGATGCATCTTCTTCACGAACAATAAATCTTTCATCTTGTTTCTCCAAACATTATAATTTTCCCCATTTAAACATACCATCTTGCTCATATTCACCTCTATTCTATTAAAAACCCCAGATAAATAACCAAGGCTTTGATACCACGGTTATGTTGAGGAAGAGGCAAACCCAAAAATAAAGAAGATAAAGAACATCAAATTTTAACGTGAAAACCCTTTCAAATCGAAGGTAAAAATCACGGGATCACATAGATCAAAAATAATCGTCTATAACAATAAGAGGATTAAAAATGTTCTCCAAATTCATTACACAATGAATGCCAAATACGGAGCAAATATAACAACAATAAATCAATTGAAGAAAGAGGAGAAATCATGAAAATGGAGCTGTTGTTCAGGGCTCGAAATCGGATGCTACAAGTACCAAATTTTATCTCCACCGTTCAAATCAAAGACCAAGATGTTAGGAATACTCTTTCCAAATTTTAGCTCGATCAACGGTTAACGAATTGGGAAACGAGATTTGAAGATGGCTGGTCGGAACAAAATCTACAGCAAAACGAATACTTTGGTCTTCTCTCTTTTCTCTTGATGGAATCCCTCTCAAAATCCACTCTTATGTGCTAAGGTATTTCAAATACTTATACCAATAAGCATAGAAAAATTCTCAAAGGTTTCTCTATTTATAAATATTGAGTAGTGCTTTCTCTTAAAGCCAAAACCAATTCCAAATAGGAATAGAAATTGAATTCAATTCCAAATAGGAATGAAAACTAAAAGAGAATATAATTAGGTCATTGGGCCTTTGGTTGGACAACATGGGCATGGCCCGACAACCTTTTCCATTTCAATTTTCGGTATTTACTTTTACAAAAGAAAAATAGAAATAAATGAAACAGGGCATTTCATTTGCGTATGCTTTATTTGTATGGGGTGTCATTGGTTGATAACAGGAGGTCAAATGGCGAGGTGACACGTGGAACTGAAGACATGCAAAAGATGAGTCATCAAATAACTGGCACCAGGTGCGAAGTGTGTAACCGGTACTGGATGGATCCCAAAGGAACCATAGGCGATAATAAAGATTCAAAGACTTGAAATCAGATAGCATTTAATGAGCAGCCATTATAGAGAATATCTGCATTCAAAGTCAGTCGTATGCACCTATCAACGACATTTTTATTCTCATTCAAGAGGAACTTGATTTTAGGATCTTGTCTCTATAATTAGGGGATCTAAATAGTAGGATTAAAAACCATTGTAGGACATGAAACATTCTGCACACGATGAACGGGAATGGGCATCACAGCATGATGACTCAATCAACGAGACCCACAATGAAGGGATGATGCAACCCCGGTTCGTGAAGGTCAGTTCCCTCGGCATGTGTGGGGGCCAACTCCTGATGATGCGGAGGATGAACACGTTGTTAAAATGGTCAAACTCCTAAGAGAACAACAAAGAGAAATCATGGATCGCCTCTCAAGAAAAGATCGCTTTGTCGGGTGCTTCCAATAAAGGCAATGGAAGAGCTCTGATTCCTCCCAGCCTTCCCGCAAATCAGATGGCTCAAAAAACCAATAACAACATTCCAAAGGATGAAGTCGATTTCGATGAAGTCGGGGGGACCAGAAGAGGATCTGGAAATAAAACTTGAATGATCCTTTCAAAATCGATCTCATAAGATTCTATGAGAGATGAATGAAAAAATGGACCAGAATGCAAAAGCATTTCATGTGCGGATGGATCAGATTCGAGGCGCACCGCCGGTGTTAAAGGGTCTGGATTCAAAAAAATATACGCAGTTGCCGTTTAAACCAAGTGCGGCACCAGAGTTGATCCGAAGTGGTTTCAAATGCCAGATATACCAAAGTATGATGGGACATTGGATCCGCAGGAGCACATCACAACCTACACCATGGCAGTGAAAGGAAACGATTTGACTCAGCACGAGATCGAGTCGGTTTTGTTGAAGAAGTTTGGCGAGACCCTCATGAAGGGGTCCTAACATGGTATTCCCTCTTACCATAATACTCAATTGATTCTTTTGAAATGCTTGCAGATTCTTTCATCAAAGCCTATGATGGGGCAAGAAAGGTCCAGTCTAAAAAAGAAAATATATTCAGAATTTCGCAAGGAGGATCTGAGCTGCTATGGAAATTCATAATACGACTCCAAAAGGAAAGAATGTTGCTACCAGCAATTCCAGATGAGTGGGCAACGGAGGCATTCATGAAGGGTCTAAATGCACTAAGTTCAGATGCCTCCCGAAAATTGAAGGATAGCTTGCTCAAATTCCAGGCAACCACATAGGCAGATGTCCATAATCGCTACGCGTCGAAGATAAGGATAAAGGGTGACCATCTTGGTTCTTCAGTGTCATCCAAGGCACAGGGTCACGATAAAAATTAGGATAAGTTTAAAAATGTCTTTGATGTAGATTCGAGGTCCTCAAGGGGTAGTTATCTACCATACGGGAGGACCGATGGGCATAGTGGTAAAGGATTTCAGTCTTCGGATAGGTTTGCTTCCGATAGAAGGACGGATCGTAGCCGGAATAACAGATCATTACAAGAAAAGGAGGTGCCAGGATATTGAGATCCCTTATATCCCAAGTTATCTAATTACAACTTTAATATCAGCCTGGTAGAATTGGTGTCGACGATGAGGAATATAAAAAAATCATGATTTCTGAAACCAATCCGATCGGAACCTAACTAAAGGGGTCCTAATTTGTGGTGTGAATTCCATGGAACTTGCGATCATAAAATTGGGGACTGCTGACATCTCCGCGAGGAGGTGGTGACGTTGCTGAAGAATGGTCGTCTTAGAGAGTTCTTAAGTGACAACGCCAAAAACAATTATGGTAGAATCCAAGAGAACACGGAACCATCAAAAACAGTAGTGGGGTCACCTCGGATGACAATCAACATGATATTCGTGGGGAGCAAAGTCAATGGTTTGACATTTTCGGCAGCAAAAAAGACAAAAATTACAGTGACTCACGGCAAGAGGATTTGGGAAGTCTCGAAAGATGACACCATCTTCATGGAAGAAGATTCTGATGGAATTCTCCTACTGTACAATGACTCACTGGTAATTTCACTTAATGTCTTAGATTTCAAAATTAAGTGTGTTTTGGTCGATCTAGGGAGTTCAAAATATATCATATAATGGAGGATATTGGAACAAGCGAAATTGACCGGGAACATCATTCCGGCGACAAGACTTCTAGCCGTCTTTAATCTAAAGAGTATCACAACCTGAGGAGAAATCCTGTCGCACACGCACACCGAAGGGGTAATGAAGACCACTTTGTTCCAAGTGGTTGATGGCGACATGTGCTATAATTTTATCCTCAGAAGGCCATGGATACACGAGATGAAGGCTGTGCCCTCGACCTATCACCAATTGTTGAAGTTTCCGACACCGGAAGGGATCAACCGATAAGAGGAGACCAACCAACGGCAAGGGAGATGAACATTGTAACCATTTCCGGAAGCAAGGACAGAGAATCCAGCAAATAGCAATTACACAACCAATGCCCTCTCTCATCCCAATCGAAGATGACCAAAAGGGGGAGTTGTCAGAATTATACTAGGTACCAAGATCCTTTCAAGTACCGGAGAAGACAGATGCGACCAAATCAACCGCGGAAGAGCTCGAGCAAGTGGCCTTGCTCGAGGAATTTTTGGCAAGAATATTTCATTTGGGAATGTGGTTATATCCCGAGATCAGGTTAGAATTTGTAAATTTTCTTAAAGCTAACATTGATTGCTTTGCGTGGTCGCACTCGGATATGACATGTATTCCATTGGAGTTAGCGGTCCACAAACTAATTCTTGATCCAAACTATCACGACCCAAAATCTAACCCGTCGTGATGGCACCTAACCCATTCCGCTAGGTAAGCCAATTAACAATAATCCAATTCAAATGAGATACTGAGAAAATAAATGATAAAATAACTAAACTTTTATACAAAAACCCAAGGACTGGTCGTACAAATAAATACATTATATGTTCGAGATATACATAAACATATTTATAAATCTAAAGCTACCAAGAACAAGAGGCAGTTATTACCGAAATACATGTACATCTTATTGCCAGCTCCCGCCATACACAGCAACACCAACTCCAAAATCTACACGCAAGGTGCAGAAGTGTAGTATGAGTACAACTGATCCTATGTACTCAATAAGTAACAAACCTAATCTTAGGTTGAAAGCAGTGACGAGCTCGAAAAACGGTCAGGGTCCAACACCAATTAGCCAAAAAAAACTCATAACAATATAATGAAATAAGTACAAGTAATAACTCAAAAGATATTATGCTCAGCTCGCTCACAGTTAGAGAAAATAGACATGCTTTTCAGGTATAACAGTAAAACCCAAATCTTTCACCGGAATCACCAAAAGATGAGTATATCAGAAAGCTGTGATTTTTCCCAAATTTTCAACAACAGATAAGATATTTTATTATCAGAAAGCATGAGAAAATTACATCTCTATGCCTACATGTCAATATGCATGCCAAGTCATCAATTACCATATACCGTCTAACATGAGCAATATACATCTCAATACATACATATCAAATATGCATGTCAAATCATGAATGTCACAATACCGTATAAGATGAGTAAAATGCATCTTTATGCTTACATTCCAAGTATGCATGTCAAATGAGTGATTCCACGATGATATTCTCAGGTACTCTCACCCTCAACATACTCAAGTTGTCTGTTTCAATTGCCCACTTCATCACACACACACACACAAAATCACTCAGCACTGTATGAGTGCCTAGCTCATAAGTCCCTCACCAAAGCACGTATATATATATATATATATCACTGTGTCTGCGCTCACTGCTGGTATGTCAGACTTCGGAGGGGCGGATCCTGCCTAAGCGCTAATATATAGCCTAAAAGGCCTGCTGCGGCGTGCAGCCCGATCCACAAAAATAAATAAGCCAATAAGGCATGTTGCAGTGTGCAACCTGATCCATAATAATAATAACAGTAATAAAGCCAATATGGCCTGCTACGGCGTGTAGTCCGATCCAAAATAACACTAACAACACGGCTCTCAGACACACCTACGTCATCAGTCTCTCAAGTCTCAAGGGCTCACAATCTCGTACCACTCAGCCCAAACAATAATAACATGTGATGTAACAATGAATGATGAATAGAGATTGGGATATGATATGCAAATGAAAAATCATGATTGAGTACATAATTATAATTAGAGAAGATAACGCAAAATAACAGAAATAACCTTATTAAGTCTCAACCAAATATGCATAAAGCCGAAACATTATTTCTAACATGATTCACAGCTCCTACAGTCAAACCAGTAGGAAGAACATGGATAACAAGATATAACAGCAAAACAAGTCCTGTCACAGTCTAAAAGTCAACTAGAATCATAATTTCTCAGGTGCACGCCCACACGCTCATCACCTAGCATGTTCATCACCTCAATACATCTCTTAAAATATAGTTCCCATGGTTAAATTCCATCAAATCCAAGTTTATATATATTACTTACGTCGAGCAAGGTAAATCCAATACCAAACAAGCCAAACAATACTTTAAAAATGCCATCATGCACGTATCGACCTCCGAACGACTCGAAACTAGCCAGATAAAGGTTGAATCTTTAATAAAAAGCCCAAAGTCAACCAAAATGTCAAACCCGGGCTCGCACTTCGGAACCCGACAAAACTCACAAAATCCGAGAATCCATTCAATTATGAGTCCAACCATACTAATTTCACTCAAATTGACTCTGAATCGATGTTCAAAACTCAAAAAAATTATTTTAGGAAAGTTTAGACAAAACCCCTCAATTTCTCTTTCTAAATCATCAATCAAATGCCAAAACGAAGATGGAATCACAGAATAAAATCAATACCGAGTGGAAAACACTTACCCCAATCCATGTGATGAAAATCACCCAAATCCGAGCGTCATAGCTTAACATATGATAAAATGTCTGAAACCTTCAAAATAGAGTACTTTATATTCACTGACCAGGGATACTCATCGCGATCGCGGGAAAAGCTTGGCGATCGCGGAGAACAAGTGCCATTGCCACACAAAAGATCTACGCGTTCGCGACACTGACAATGCGAATGCGAAGCACACAGATGCCCAACATTTGTGAACGCGTCCAAGATTACGCGAACGGGTTGAAAAATCCTCCAGATCCCAACTCCTAGCTCCCACTCAGCGCTACGCAACTGCGGTTCCCCATACGCGAACATTAATCAGACTAAAACTTCTGGGAACGCATACCATATGTCACGTCCGCAATGAACAAACCACCAGTAGCAAAAATACACTTCGCGATCGCGAAGAACACCAAAAGCAACAGGTAACAACAAAAAACCAGCAATATCAACATGGCCCAAAGTGCTTTGAAACCCGTCCGAAACTCACCTGAGACCCTCGGGACCCCGTCCGAATATATCAACAAGTCTCATAATATAACACAGACTTCTCGAGGCCCCATATCACACATAACAACATCAAAACTACAAATCGTACCTCAAATCGAACTTAATGAATTTTTGAACTTTCAACTTCCAAAACCCGTGCCGAACCATATCAAATCAGCCCGGAATGACCTCAAATTTTGTATACAAGTTTCAAATGACATAACAAACCTATTCCAACTCCTAGAACAACAATTCAAACTTAATATTAATAAAGTCAACTCTCGGTCAAACTTACGAACATTCAAAACCTTCCAATTACCAACTTTCGCCAAATAGTGGTGCAACCTTCTAGAAACATCCAAATGTAGATCTGGGCATACACCCAAGTCCAAAATTACCATTCAGACCTAACGGAATCATCAAAACTCCGATCCGGGGTCAAATACACAAAAGTCAAACTTGGTCAATTCTTCCAATTTAAAGCTTCCTAATTGAGAATAATTCTTCCAAATCAATCCGAATCACTTGAACACCAAAGCCGATAATTCACACAAGTCATAATACATTATATAAAGCTTCTCAAAACTTCAAACATCTGAACGGAATGCACATGCTCAAAATAACTGGTTGGGTCATTACACAAACTTTCCACTGGTAAGGCAAAAGAAACGCCCAATACAAAGGTCAGGAATACGTTTGTTAAGGAAGAAGTAACCTGACTACTTAACATTGGTTCGATTCAAGAGATAAAGTACCCGGAATAGTTTGCTAACATAGTTGTAATACCTAAATAGAATAACAAATTTAGGATGTGTGTGGACTATAAGGATTTAAATAAGGCATGCCCCAAAGACTCATTCATGTTGTCGAACATTGATCAAATTATTGATGCTACGGTCAGTCATGAGCTAATGAGTTTCCTTGATACTTATTGCGAGTATAATCATATTAAGATGAACCTGAAAGATCAAGAAAAAACTTCTTTCATCACAAACTTTGGAACGTATTGCTACAATATGATGCCTTTTAGGCTGAAAAATGCTAGAGCCACGTATTAGAGGCTCATTAATAAGATGTTTGAAAAACATATAGGTAAAATGATGGAGGTATATATTGATGAGATATTGGCGAAGTTAGCGAGTTCGATATTGAATATAAGTCATAATTTTTGGCCGATTTCGTGGCCGATTTCGGTCCGGGATTGCTGCCTTTGGCTGCTAAGGAGGCAGTGCTAGTGTTGGGAACGACATGGGAGTTTGGACCTTGTTTACGGTCGGAGCCTTCAACGTAAAGGGGTCTTGTCTTGGAGTAGTTCTAATCACCCCTTCGGGGGAAACCCTAAGACATGCCATTAGAATTGGATCGTTAACTAACAATGAAGCCGAGTATGAGGCTTTGGTTTCAGGACTTGAACTAGCTCGAGGACTAGATTCCGAGGTCATCAAGATAAAATGTGACTCCCAGCTGGTGGTAAACTAAGTATATGGGATTTTCGACACAAAGGAGGAGCACATGAAGCAGTACTTGAACAAGGTTCAAGAACTACATGCACGATTCAGAGAATGGTCAATCGTCCAAATTTCGAGGGAGGAAAATGTGGAAGCAGATGCTTTGGCTAATTTGGGGTCATCCACGGAAATGAAAGGATCCGATTCTGGTACGCTCATCCAATTGCTCCATTCGGTGTTAGATGTGGACGGTTACTGCGAAGTAAATTCAACCAACTTAATTTGGGACGGAGGAATGAGTTCATTAAATATTTTAGACTTGGTAAATTACCAAAAGACCAAAAAGCATCCCGGGTACTTTGAACCAAAGCGGCTCGTTACAACCTTGTTGATGGATAGTTATACAGGAGATTGTTCTAAGGACCATTGGCTCAGTGCCTATGGGAATCGGAGGCGGACTACGTGATGAGCGAAGTCCACGAAGGGGTCTACAGAAACCTCTCTGGTTCAAACTCGTTAGTGTAAAGTTAGTTAGAGATGGCTATTATTGGCCCCGGATAGAATAAGACGCACAGGAATTTGTACAAAAGTGCAACAAATGGCAATGTAATGCATAGTTAGTGCACCAAGTAGCAGAAACTTTGCTTTCGGTGGTGTCCCTTTGGCTATTCATGAAATGGGGGATGGACACAGTCGGCCCCTTATCGCAAGGGCCCGGGAAAGTAAGATTTCTTTTAGTTTTAACTGATTATTTTACTAAATGGGTTAAAGAAGGTTATTACCAAAAAAACATCAGATAAGGAGAAGTGATTGGCTTCATATAGGACCATAGAGTCTCCCGATTTGGAATACCAAAGGAGATTGCTTATGACAATGGGACACAGTTCGTAGGTTCTAAGATCTCAAAGTTTCTGGAAGGACTATATATCAAACGGATCACGTATTCTCCGTATCACCCGAGCGTTAACGGACAAGCGGAGTCAACCAACAAGTTAACTCTTCAAAACCTTAAAAAGAAGTTAGAAGATGCCAAGTTCAAGTGGCCAGATGAGCTCCTGGTAGTACTATGGGCTTATTAGACCACTGCAAAGTCAAGCACAGGTGAAACACCTTTTTCATTTGTATACGGTTCGGAGGCTTTGATACCGGTGGAAGTGGGGGAGCAGACCTTAAGGTTTTCCCGGGAAAATGAATAAGCAAACAACGAAGTGTTGCTGGTCAAGTTAGATTTACTTGAGGAACACCGAAATCTGGCATACGTGAGGATGGTGGCTCAAAAGCAAAGGATGAAGAGGTATTACAACCGCAGGGCAAATCTCCGTTATTTCAAAGTTAGAGATTTGGTTCTGAGGAGGGTTACTCAAAGCACTCGGGATGTTAATGCTAGAAAGATGGGATCAATGTGGGAAGGACCTTACCAGGTCTCAGCTATAACCGGTAAAGGCTCATATGAACTGGAAAATTAGGATGGAGTCAAATTGCCAAGCAACTGGAGCGTGACTCACCTTAAAAGGTGTTATTCCTGAAGATCCTTGCTGAGTATATGCTGCACTCCTTTTCCCTTCATCCAGTTTTTGTCTCGATCGGATTTTTCTTGCAAGGTTTTTAACGAGGTAGCGATGTAAATCATACTACGAAGGAAGGATCATCGGTAAAGGTAAGACATTTGGTATCAAGGTACTAAACGTGCCTCCTGTAGACGGGATCGACGACCATGAGCTCGTGTGGCAAAAACTTGTGGATGGTTAAATAATCTTTGGTTCGACGTCAAATCTTGCCTCCCAAAACTCGAATAAATTATTTAACCATTCATAAGTTATCTCCAGATATAAGGCAATAGTATAAAGTATAAAACGAAGGGAAGGGCCTTCGATGAATGCAATACTTCTAGTGTTCAAATTCTCATACTTAGCATTCGAACACTAGGGGGAGAATAATACATGATACAACACCAGAAGTGCCTCCAAAATTGAGGACTGATAGAATCGGAATCAATGTCTTATCAGGACCAGGGACTGCAGGATCAACTCCGTAGAAATAAGTTGTATAATTAGCCAAATGTATTAGCACCTTTATTTACTTAAGCAGATGAACATTTATGTAAGTGTACTTTTGAGGATAGAAGGAATAAATCAAAGTCTTTTTGTTTTTATCTTATTTCTTGTCCAATTGATAAGTCAATTAATTTTATAATTAGAGAGTTAACAAAACTTCAAATTCTTGTGCCATAATGAACAAGAGACATCCTCTTCAAGAGCACCATAAACATAAGGGTCCTCTGAAACCCTCACAGTAAAGGGTAGATTCTGGAAGTGCTTATGCTCGGAATCAAAAGTTATCAGATGCAAAAGAGTTCCCGAAGCTTTATCAATTAACGTAAAAGGAATATTTTTGCATAATCCTTAAGCAAAAGTTCTTTCATTTATTGAAGTGCCAAACTTGGTAAATATTTTGGCATAATTACGAAAGATAAAAGAAAAAAATCTTTACATTATTCTTTGCTTCTAGATCCCAAAGGGAGAGAAGGGTCTTCATTCTCCCTGGTGGAAAAAGGTTGTTCCGCTGCCGGTTTAGGGCCTTCTTCTTCTTCGTTCTCCCCTTCCTTTCCCAAATACTCGGAACTAGTATTCGAGAAGTCAGTTGTAGCGGGCAGAGCAGGAAGATTCTCATGAACAGTTAACTCTAGTTCCTGGGCCTTGGACTTGCAATCACCAATGTGGCAATGCCTTATTTGGCCTCCTCCAAATTCTTCCTCTTGATATGATACATGTAATAGGCCTTCTCAAAGATGAAAGAACCTTCTTGGTCCTGGAGTTTGACTCAGAGTTTGTCAATTTTTGGTTGGAGTCCTACATTTTCAGCCTTCATCGCGATGAGTCTGGAATCAAGCTCAACGTTGGTGGTTGAGTGAAGCCAGTTTTTCTCCATTAATATCTTGAGCCTCTCTTCCATCTTGTCCCTTTTATCCTCGGCAACATAGGACTCTTCAGCTTTGGCATGCAAACCAGCCTCCAAGTGTCTAACTTGTTCCATGAAGGCTGATTCACGTTTGGCAACAACAGTCACAACATTGTGAAGCTCAGCCCATTTAGAATTTACTTCCTTTAAGTCATCACAAAGTTGGGTGGATTCTTGGCTATGATCTATCATGTCTTGCACCGACTGCTACAGTCGGGCCTCGAACTCATCCATTTAAGCAACTTTGGTCTCCAGCACCGCGAGGCGCTCGGCGAGCTGATTCTTCTCAGCCAATAGTTGTTCTCGTTATAAAGCAAGCTCTTGCTTGTCCATATTCAACCTTTACAGGCCCTCAGAGGTGAGAAGATTGGCCTGAAAAATGGATATGATCAAGATTATTACTTCAAAGCATAAATGGAAAGAAGGCAAAAAAGAGGTGAGATTGTTACCT
>AWOL01S0089800.1:4391-19286 GCA_000715115.1 Nicotiana otophora | reverse complement strand
CATGATATCTA
The DNA here is from genome assembly GCA_000715115.1 of Nicotiana otophora. Lineage (NCBI taxonomy): Eukaryota > Viridiplantae > Streptophyta > Magnoliopsida > Solanales > Solanaceae > Nicotiana > Nicotiana otophora. The sequence continues at coordinate 19,275 of AWOL01S0089800.1, read as the reverse complement.
GCATGATTGATAGCTCAATTACTTTATCACACGGTGAAAACATAGATATCCATAAAATAGGACCACTATACAGTGCCATAGAAACAACAGAGTCCCGATTCACATGGTGCATGCCCACACGCCCGTCACCTAGTATGTGCGTCACCTCAATACCAATCACATAACACGTATTACAGGGTTTCATACCCTGAGCACTAAGATTAGAAGAGTTACTTACCTCGAACAAGCCAATACCAAATATCGAGCAAGCCAAACGATGCTCTAAATATGCCATCACGCGCGTAGCGACCTCCGAACGGCTCAAAACTAGCCAAAAGCAACTAAAATACATCAAATACAGCCCAAGGAAACAATTCCAAATGATAAAGATCGATTCCTCAATCAAAACCCAAAACCGGCCAAAAATACACCCGGGCCCACGCCTCTGAACCCGATAAAACTCACAAAATACGACGACCCATTCAATTACGAGTCCAACCATACTAGTTTCACTCAATTCCAACCCCAAATCGATGTTCAAAACTCAAAATTCATATTATGAAACTTTAGGCCAAAACCCCGAATTTCCTCTTCAAAGTTCATCAACCAAAAGCTAAAATTGAAGATAGATTCATGGAATATAAACAAAACCGAGTAGAGAACACTCACCCCAATTCATATGGTAAAAATTGCTCAATAAATCGCCTCAATCCGAGCTTGAAATGTAAAAATGAAGCCAAAATCGCGAACCCTTGTATATAACATTCTGCCCACCACATCCACATTTGCGGAACATCCGTCCCACCTGCGACCACCGCCTTTTCGGAAACACTTCTCCCCTGCGCTGCCCGCTTGCTCAACATTTCCGCTTCTGTGACTCCCTACCCGCATCTGCACCATCCAAGGTGCGGAAATCTCATCGCACATGTGACCTCTGCTGACACCCTCCAACTCTGCACCTGCGCTCGAGTTACCGTGCGGTCTTCCTCACCCAACAATATTCTGGCATCTGCGACGCCTTTGTCGCTTCTGTGGCCATCGCACCTGCACAAACCAACCGCAGGTGCGATCATACCAGAAACAGCACCCTTCAGCTTTGTACATGAAGTGAAAATGATCCAAACCTCATCCAAAACTCATCCGGGCCACTCGGGACCCCGTCCGAATATATCAACAGGTCCAATAATATAACACGGACCTACTCGAGGCCACAAATCATGCATAACAACATCAAAATGATGAATCGCACCTCCAATCAAAATCTATGGACTTTGAACTTTGAAATTCAATAACACGTGCCGAAACATAGCAAATCAATCCGGAATGACTTCAAATTTTGTGCACAAGTCCCAAATAATATAGCGAAGCTATTCCAATTCCCGGAATTACAATCCGAATCCGATATAAAAAAGTCCACTCACAATTTGGAGGTCCACTACGGTCCTCAAAATCACAATTCGGACGCGCTTCTAACTCCAAAATCACCCAATGGACCTACTAGAACCATCAAAATTCTAATCCGAGGTCAAATGCTAAAAAGTCAAACTTGGTCAACTCTTGCAAATTTAAAGCTCCCTAGTTGAGAATCATTTTTCCAAATCAGTCCCGAATAACCTGAAAACCAAAACCGACAATTGACATAAGTCATAATACATCATACGGAGCTACTCACGCCCGTAAACTACCGAGAAAAGTGCAAATGCTCAAAATGACTGGCCGGGTCGTTACAAAATTAATTGTATAACTTCATTAAATTCATCGGAACAGTTTTCGAATAATATAACGTCGATTTAAAATTTTATTCTAAAAAGTCAACCAAAGTCAATGCAGGGCCCGCCTCTCGGAACCCGACAAAATTTTAACGAAATCCAAATACTCATTCCGATATGAGTTCAACCATACCAATTTTATCCAATTCCGATAACATCTGAACCTCCAAATCATAATGTTTCGTTCTTGAAAAGCTTTGCAAAAATCTTAATTTCTTCCGTTTAAATCCAAAATAAATGAATAATATAACCATGTATTTATGAAATATAATCACTTTTGGATATAAGACACTTACCCAAGTTAAAGTCGTGAAGAATTCCTCCAAAATTGCCCCACAACCGAGCTCCAAAAATCCAATCGAAAATGATGAAATGATCATTTTTGGTCCTTAAATGTTTTTGTCTAGTTCGTTTATGCTGACAGAAAGGCCGCATCTGCGGCCTCGCTTTTGCGGGCCAAAATTTGCATTTGCGATCCTCACTGGCAGTACAATTTCGCACCTGCGGACAGAAGCATCGAATATGCGATGTCGCTTCTGCGATGAAGGATCGCTTCTGCGATAATCATGCCCAGCTTCTGCCTCAGTCCGCTTCTGTGTCTTCAAGATATCGCACCTGTGATTGAGCAGGTGTGCAACACTGTCCACATTTTTGACCGCCCTCCATCTTTGTCCAGGTCGCTTCTGTGATGATTTCCTCGCTTCTGCGACCAGAACATCGCAGAAGCGATGCACCAAGAGTTCAGAAATTTCCAGCAGCTACCTTCAAGTCCATATCGATCCATTAACCTCCCAAAAACCACTCGAGGCCCTCGGGACCTTAATTAAATATACCAACATATCCCAAAATAAATACGAACTTAGTTGAGTTTTTAAATCTTCCAACTTCTATATTTTACGCTGAAATATATCAAATCAATCCGGAATGACTTCAAATTTTTTACACAAGTCATAAATGACATAATAGAGTTGTTCCAATTTCCGAAATCAAAATCCAACCTCATTATCAATCAATCTACTTACGGTCGAATTCATGAATATTTCAAGAACTTTATTTTCCAACTTTTTGCCGAATTGTCTACGGACTTCCAAATCCAAATTCGGACATACGCTTAAGTCCAAAATCACCATACGAAACTATTGACATCATCAAAATTCTATTCCGAAGTCGTTTGCTCAAAAGTCAACTCTCCAGTCAACTCTTTTCATTTTAGCTTATAAAATTCGAATTATTCTTTCAATGTAATTCCAAATCTTCCAAAAATCAAACTCGACCGCACACGCAAGTCATAATAAATATTATGAAGTTGTTCGGGACCTTATGTCGTTGAAAATGCATAAATTCTTAAAATGACAAGTTGGGTCGTTACACTTCCCCAAGCAAGAAAGTTTACTTATTTGGCCACCCTTGTGTGGATTCAGTAGTGGATAGATTTCTCACAAGGAACTTTCAACCAAATAATGGCCATAACCAGCTCATTGTGGCTCATTGAAATGCTAGTGTTCGTGATCTCAATATGGAGCTCACGAACATTGAAGGGATTCTCCGAATGGAAAAAAATCGCGGAGAAGCCCTACAAGCAAGGAAGACAGATAACGGTCATTGGTGGGAAGCTCCAATTAAAGAACTTATCTTTTTTCATCTGCAACAAGTAAAGGAGGCAATGGAAAGCATAAAGAAAAGAGTTGAAAGAGAGGCACAAAACCAACAAATGGTGACTAGTAATGCATTCCCATTTCTCACCTTTGGAAGTGCCTTGGATCCTATTGGTGCTAGGGAAAGATCTTCATATGGTTACTATGACTTTTTTCCATTTCAAAATAGTGTTTTAGGACACAATTTGGTATGCCTTTTGCTAACAGGCTAGTGGATCTACTTCTTTAGTAGTTCCCTAGTAGTTCGACTGTCATTCTAGGAAATCCCAGGACTTCAAGACCTAGCATGTGTAATTGAATTTTTGAAAATAACATGCTTAATTGTTAAAAGCTTGATTATAAGCGTCTAAGTTCATTTTCCATTTGAGTTATCCGATGTGTGTGTATTTTGTGTCATCATATAATGGTCATTCATTATAGTTCATGTTACTAGGAATTCAAAGAGTTCAAACAATAGCTATATAAGTGATCAAATTTAACACCCCGAAATATTTTGAAGTGTTTTAAGACCATTAAAACGATTGACAGGTACTAATTATATTAATTCGGGTATGAATAATACTAATAATATGAATGATATCAATTGATCATGATAATATATGTATGAGGTGCATTACGAATTGTTTATGGTCTAAGAAGATCCCCAAGTCTAAGTCATGTTGGAAATTATACGATGGGGTAAAGTTTCAAGTGAGTTCGTACAAGAGATAATTTCAAACGATCATAACTCTGAAGATATGAAGAGTTATATGGTGTATAACCTATCAAAAGAAAGGTATATGTGTCTAGTTTCTAAAGTTTTGAACCGTTTGGAATTTGGATATTCTTACAAGAAGTTATGACATATTTACTAAAGGGTAGCAGAACAGCTATGCGAGTCTTGCGTAGCCTACGCAACAGAGTGGCGTAGCCTACGCAACATAGTAACGTAGCCTACGCACCATTGTGTAGGCAAGTCCAGCAGCTTCCAACTGAAGGGGGATAGAAGTCCACCCTGCATAGCCTTTGTGCGTAGCCTACGTAGGGAGGCTACGCAGCTTTAGGGGCCATTTTAAAGGGGCTGATACAAGGGGTTTAGGGAGAGAAAATATTAGTTCTTCAACTTGGAATTGATTTCTACAGAGAAGGAGGAGCTCTTCCACCATGGATACACTTCAAGGTAAGTTGTTTTGGCACAAGGAGGATTATATAACATCATTTAGTGAAAACACTAACATTATTATGGATCAAATCCATAGAAAATGGGTTGAATCTTCAAGAACACCAAAAAGAGGAAAAATGAGATTCTTTCACCAATAGGTAATCCCTTCACTTGAGCTTCATATATATGTCATACAGGAGTCTAGGTAGAATGTTTATGAGTTTTATTTGAAGTTATAATGGGATATTGTATGAACCCTAAGGGTGGGTCTTGAGAATGCCATTTTTGGTTAAAGAAGAAGATGAATATAGATGAATTGAGTTTCTAATGATTCCAATAGACTTGATAACTTAATTGATGAGCGAATTTAATTGGGAATCACTATTTGGATAAGATACAACACTAGTTTTTGAAATGAATGTTCTCGAAACTAGAGTTTTGTTGGAGAAGACAATGAATAGTGACTTGATGATATTGTCTAATTAACATAGTATTATTAATGACTCCAAATAAGTATTAAATTATAAGAATATAATTGAATAGTCTAATGGGTGAGCCCATTGGATAATTTGTGATGGTTGAAGGCTTGTTACCGAATTGTGAAACCTACATAGATACTTATGAATCTTTTCGTATTTGTTTTGATGTAGTTGGGGTATCTAATGGTAGATATTGAATTGTGGAATATATTTGGACATTTTAATCAATTGGAGCATTGTAGTATTTTTGTTGCTTGAAGGTTGAGGTAAGTAACACTTCTAAACTTGGTTCTTAGGGTATGAATCCCCGAATTTGGTGTTATATAAATTGTTTGGAGGTGACGCACATGATAGTTGACGAGCGTGTGGACATGCACCATAGAAATTGTGACTTGAACAAATTTTGTGAAGTTGTAAAAATTAAAGAATCAGGTTGTTATCCGAACATTTTCCACGTGTTAGGAAAATTGAGTTGGGACTCATATTAAAGATCATTATTAGGCTACGTGCCTATATTTTAGGACCCACATAGTCATGTTGCTGTTGAATTTATATATTTTAAAAATGTATATTTCATACTTAGTCATGTTCATCCATTGTGAGTATAATTAGGGGATCGGGGTTGCCCGCCTGCAGCAGGCCATATTGGCTTTATATATATTATTACTATATGGAACGTGGTTGCCCGCCTTCAGCAGGCCTTATAGGCTTTATTATTATACGGATGAGGATTGCTCGCCTGCAGTAGGACATAACGGCTTTATATCATGCTTGGGCTGAAGGATCCCCTCCGGAGTTTGTACACACCCCCAGTGAGTGTAGATGATTATATATTCGGGATGGACTTCCCAGGGCATGAACTTGCCTTACTTATTTATATCGTGATAAATTTTCCCTGGACATGGATCTTGTCCGCATCATTTACATTTGGGGATAAATTACCCCAAGGATGAATTGGCCTTATATGGTACTGAGTGACTGGCTGTTACACGATGTGTATATATGTACGGGATAGAATATCCCTGGGCTGGATTGGCCATAAGCATTACCGAGCGACCGAATGATTAGTGATCAGTAGTACATGAGGTCTTTCCACTAAGATGTCACATTCCTCATATCATGCAGAATTGATCTATTTTGCTAGTACTAAGTTTATTTGTTGAACTTAAAAGCATGCCTACATTTCTATACCATTATTTATGTACAGGACTGTACCTGCGGAGCTCGTCACTATATTCAGCCCAGAGGTTAGTGTTATTACTTATTGAGTTCTTTGTACTCATACTATACTCTGCACCTCGTGTGTAGATCCAGGTGATTTCGGACATGGCGACTATTAGATCTCAAAGTGCAATCCGTTGGAGACTATCAAGGTAGTTGCCTGGCATCCGCTGACCTTGACTCTTTCTTTCTCTCAGTTATTGTACTGTTCTATACTATCAGACAGTGTTTTGTATCAGTCAGACTTTGTATTTATATTAGATGCTCATGTACTCAGTGACACCGGGTTTTGGGAGTGTTTATATTATATTTCCAAACTTAAAAGATATGGTATTTTATTAAGATTGTCGGCTTGCCTAGTATTGAGATAGGCGCCATCACGACATGTAAGATTTTGGGTCGTGACAAGTTGGTATCAGAGCCTAGGTTATTTAGGTCTCACGAGTCATAAGCAAGTTTAGTAGAGTCTTGCGGATTGGTACAGAGACATCTGTACTTATCTTCGAGAGGCTATCAAACCCTTGGGGAAAAAATCACTTTCTTGTATCTATCATGCGGAATTGATTCAGCTTGAAACATAACTCTTTGAGTTCCTTCCACGCATTCGTGTGCGCATGTGAGAGCTCAATATCAGTTGTGAATCGCTGGCTTGTGATTCCATGAACGAGGTTTGAGATGTGTATTCTGTGTTTTGGTGATGGACCAGTCTAGAGGATATGAGGCCAGGTTTAGACCGCAACTTAGACTCGACAGTTTTTGTTGTGAGAACTTGTACATTTGGACTCATATGTCCGGTAATGTTCTTACGAGAAGAATTTATGGCTCGATGAATGGTCAAATGGATATATGATAAGTATGATGTGATTGCGGGATGTGTTAAGATGGTTTGAATATGATGAGAAGTGTTTTCATTTTGATAAAAAGGTGCTTGGTGTCTGTCTTGATTTGACGTATTGTCTTGAGTATGAATGTGTTGAAGGATCTTTCATGTTGTTAATTTGTGGGACAAATTAAATTCTCATGTCTTTTTAATGAGTTTGGATTCGGAAAGATTAAGTGATTGCATAGTAATTGTGGCTGCGAAAGGGTATATCAAGATGCCAATTTGAGGCTAAGCAGGTGGGTTATCTCCTGCGAAGTAATCTACGTAGGTGTGTTCCTTATAATGTTGAGTGGAGAGTTTCTTTTCTACAAGCAGAGTGTATGTGTTGAGATTTGAAGTTGAATATGGTTGAGAAAGTTGACTTGACTGTCACGAGAATGAAGGCGAGCTTAGCAGGTGATTGAGGTATTTTATGGTTTGTGTTACCTGAGCGTGTAAAGAATTTTTGTTGAACTGACTGCAGTATTATGGTAGTAATAGAGTATGGATATTGTGAGTTATGGAATGTTTTGTTATATGGATTTGAGCCAAGTGGGGGAGCCTTCTATTGACTATTTGATTTCATGGTTATGTGTTGTACTGATTTTGGTTTGAGGCATACATGTGAATCAGTTATGATTTGTAGAGATTGAGATCGAGGATGACTCGAGTAAAGAAATTCCTGAATACAAGTTATATTGCACTTTATGAGTATATGAAAATCATGGAATGATTAAGATGTTATTTGAAGGATGTAGTGCGCACGAAGTATGAATTTGATTGGTAGTATTAAGGCAGGGTTACTTCTTTGGGTGTTGTTGTGCTAATGGGGCACATGCCTTTTGCCCCGTTTAGGCGGTGCAATTTAGATTTGAGCAAAGTGGGTGACTCTCGAGAGGGTTCTAATGTATTCAAATTGTATATGTGGAAATTGAAAATTTTTTGAATTCGTATATCGCTAAAATCAGTTATTTACATTGGATGGTGTCGGGACTTGCGATAATTATGTATGTCTATGGATTCTACATTTTAATATAAGAAAGGGAAGAGAAACAATTTTAAATTAACATAAGGTCCTTCAGAGTGGGTGTCTCGGTTGTGATACTTTGTTATGCTTAAGAAGAATACAATAGCTTATGGGCCTTAGAGCATTGTGGTTTTATGTTAGGATATGTTCTAGTGAGCTATGGGTAAGGATCGTGGAGTTCTGATAAGGAGAAGTATCAACTTGAGGGTAATTCAGAAGAAACACGAAGTAAATAAGACAACTGGGTAGTAGGCTAGACCAATATGGTAATGGCATGCTCGGTTCTTTTGGGTAATTATGATGTGGAGACTTTACAGATATTTTGGTGGCAATATTCTTAGATTTGGTGACTTGCGTGGCTTGATCGAGTTAGAGGAATTTAGTTCTGATAGCATGGTTATGTGCAAATGGATTCAAAATGTTCTTGATGGTTTCTACCATGGTTCGAACCAAATATTTTCTACCGGTGTGGGAGACATATTGTGTATCGTGATTTCCTCCTGGATGAGAGAAAATGGAAGGTTTCTAACTAACCGAGTATGTAATTTGCTGGTGACTCAGAGTTGATGATGATATTCTCGTGATTTTCATATGATTGCAAGATAGATGTGGTGTGTTGTGCAAGATTAAAATTTACATGAACAAGGTGGCAGTTCAGTCTTGAAGGGAAGGTCACGAATTTTGGACTCAGTATCAGATATTTAGATGAATGTTATAACTTCTTGGTAATTCCTGAGAAGGGTGCGCATGTCAGAAGGGACATTGTGTTTTGACTTATGGATGATCATTGGTATTGCGGTACTCACCTAGTTGATAGACTGCTGATATTCAAATTATTGCTATGTGGCACGGAGAATTATGGAAATATTCCTAGTGGGATGATCGTGCATGAAGGATGTGATAGTCATTCGAGTGGTGGAGTTATGATCAGTTACGATGGTCCATGTGTTCTATGAATTTGGGGGAGTGGATGTTCTAAGAAGCAAATTGTTTTAGGGTTGTGGCCTGTTTGAGGTGAGTATTTTATTTAAAAATAGTGGATGTACCAATTGCGCTAATTATTTATGATAGTTGCGCGCTACGAGTGCGTACATATGTGAGGTTTGAGCCATGTGCGGGCATCGGGGCAAGTATTCATACTCAGAAGAATGCTTAGGCAAAGATATGCCTAGAGTTGACTGTTAAGCATAAAGTTATAATGTTTCTCGTATTCGTACCTTTGTCAAGAACTATCTGGGCTACGCTTGAGGTTACAAAGAGGCTAATTCCCTAAATAAATTGGGTAGTTACTATTTCTGTGTTAACTTGCTGATTTGAGCGGTGATATCACACTTTGCACCTGCCTACTCTATGGAGTGTTATTTATACCTGTCTAGGAGCATGAGAATCTTAATTCAGTTATCATATACATTGTGTACTTATTTGATTGTTCTTGTATGATATGCTTGGACTGGAGGCCTGGGATCATGCCAGGCGGATTATATTATTGGCACGTGAGTTGTCCGTGTAGGCCCAAATATTGATACTATAGCACGTGAGTTGTCCGTATGAGTGATGTTAATGTGAGCTCTAGAAGAGCTGGTTACTGTTATTAAATTCGTGTGTCTTGGTTCTACTATATATAATGAACTTATAGCATTGCAGTTGTGGTGGTGCTGGGTGAACCTGCGAAAACGGTTCTCTTCTTTGAGACAATTTGCATTTTGGGTACACGGATTGCGCAGTTTGTGGCTTAAGTTATATTGGCGTGTCATGTCTGTGGAATAGTTTTGTTTAATAGTATATGGTCATTGGACCAAGTATTGGCACTATCAAGTTTGATTACGGTATATTCGAGAGGATAATTGTAACTACCCGACCGTTGTTTTGAGTATTATATCACTGTTCCCCCATTTACTGCTCAATTTATGATTTACAGTTATTTTATGACTTACCGAGTTAGTTGGTTCGGGTTCGGAAGGATTTCGGGGTGAAATGAGACACTTAGTCTCATAATTGAAAACTTAAGTTGGAAAAGTTAACCGGATATTGACTTATGTATAAACGACCTCAGATTTGAATTATGATGATTCCAATAGCTCCATATGTTGATTTTGGACTTAGAAGCACATCCGGAAAATTATTTGGAGTTCTGTAGAGGAATTAGGCTTGGAATGGAGAAAGTCGAATTTTTTGAAAGTTTGACCGGGGGTTGACTTTTTGATAACGGGGTCGGAACCCGATTCTGAAAAATGGAATACCTCTGTTATGTCATTTATGACTTGTGTGCAAAATTTGAGAACAATAGGACTTGATTTGATAGGTTCCGGCGTCGTTTGTAGAAATTGAAAGTTTCAAAGTTCATTAGGCTTGAATTGTGATATGATTTGTGGTTTTAGCATTGTTGAATGTGATTTGAGGTTTCGACTAAGTTCATATCATATTTTAGGACTTGTTGGTGTATTTGGTTAAGGTCTCGGGGGCCTTGGTGAGTTTCGGATGCTTAATGGATCGAAATTTGGACTTGGTAAACTGCTGAAAATGCGGGTTTTCTATCACTTGTTTCCTTCTATGCGATCGCGTGAGAAGGTCCGCGATCGCATAGGCTTGTTTGGATAGAGGTAAGATTTGTTCTATGCGATCGCGTGAAGGCAACTGCGACCGCGTAGGTTTTGCCAGGATGTGCATCGCGAATGCGTGGGCTAGGCCTCGTTCGCAAAGAGGAACTGAGGGAGGAGTTGAGCCACATGCTTAATACTTCGTGATCGCGTGAGAAGGTTCGCAATCGCGTAGGCTTGTAGAGACTGTGCTTCGCGATCACATGGAATTTATTGCGATCGCGTAGATTTATTTCTGGGAAATGAAAATTTGTGCTTCACGATCGCGTGAGTTGGTCCACGATCGCATAGAAGAAATCACTGGGCAGAGAGTTTAAGTTCTGCTAATGGGACTTCGTCCCATTTTCCATTTTAACCGATTTGGAGCTCGGAGAGAGAAGAGTTTCGGGAGATTTTCAAGGAAAACAACGGGGTAAGTGTTTCTAACTCAATATTGGTTAAATTTCCCGAATCCAAGGTTGTTTTTGACATTTAATTAGTGAATTAAGTGGGAAGATTTAGAAAACCCTCTTGGTTTAGTTTGAAGATTTGAGGGTCGAGTGGATGTCCGAATTTAGTAAAATTAGTATGGATAGACTCGTGGTCAAATGGGCTTCCAGATTTTGTAAGTTTTGTCGGGTTCCGAGACTTGGGCCCCAAAGGCAATTTTTGAGGTAAATTTTAGATTTTGTTGGGAAATTTGTATTTTCTTATGGAATTAATTTCAATAATTTTTATTGATTAAATCGAGTTATTTGTGAGTAGATACAAGGCTTTCGGAGACCAATTCTCGAGGCAAGGGCATAGCAGAGTGAGAAATTACACGGGTTGAGCTAAGTAACATTTCTAAACTTCGTTCTGAGGGTGTGAATCCCCGAAATTGGTATGATATAAATTGTTTGGAGATGACACACACGATAGGTGACAAGCATGCAGACGTGTACCATAGAAATTGTGTCTTGAATAAATCTTGTACAGTTGTAAAATTAATGAATCATGTATTATTTGAACATGTTCCACGTGTTAGAGAAATTGAGCTGAGGCTCCTATTAAATATCATTTTAGGCTACATGCCAATATTTTGTGACCCTTGGGGTCGTGTTGTTGTTGAATTAATTGTTTCAAAAATATACAGTTCACACTCTGTCATATTCATCCATTGTGAGGATAATTATGAGATTGAGCTGTGTGACGCAGCAGGCCATATTGGCTTTACACATTATTATTATTATATGGATCGGGGCTACCCGCCTGCAGCAGGCCTTATAGGCTTTATTATTATATGGATCGGGGCTGCCCGCCTGCAGCAGGCCATATAGGCTTTACTATTTTATGGACCGGGGATGCCCGCCTGCAGCAGGCCTTATAGGCTTTACTATTTTATGGATCGGGGTTGCTGGCCTGCAGCAGGCCATATAGGCTTTAATATTATACTAATTGGGACTGCCCGCCTGTAGTAGGCCATATAGGCTTTATATCACGCTTGGGCTGAAGGAGCCCCTCCGGAGTCTGTACACACCCCCAGTGAGCGTAGGTGATTATATATATTCGGGATGGACTTCCCAGGGCATGTACTTACCTTACTTATTTATATGTTGTCATGAATTTGTCCTGGACATGGATCTTGTCCGTATCATTTACATTGGGGATAAATTACCCCAGGGTTGGATTGGCCTTATACGGTACTGAGTGACCGACTGTCAATCGATGTGTATATATATACGGGACGGAATATCCCTAGGCTGGATTGGCCATAAACAGTACCGAGTGACCGAATAATTTGTGACCAGTATTTACATGAGGCCTTTCTATTGAGATGTCATATCCCTCATATCATGCAGTATTGATCAATTTCACCTGTACTGAGTTTTTTAAAGTATGCCTACTTTTTTGTACCATTATTTATACTGGACTGTACCTGCGGAGCTTGTCACTACTTTTAGCCCAGAGGTTAGTCTTGTTACTTATTGAGTTGGTTGCACTCATACTACACTCTGCACCTCATGTGCAGATCCAAGTGCTTCCGGATACGACGACCGCGGACTTGATTCCCTTCCTATTTAGTTATTGTACTGTTCTATATTTCAGAAATCAATTTTTTTTATCAATCAGACTTTGTATTCATTTAAATGCTCATGTACTCTATGATACCGGGTTTTGGGAGTGTTTATATTTGTATTTGTGAGGTTTCATTCCGCTGAATTTAATAATTATTTTTTAAAATTTAAAAGATATGGTGGTTTATTGAGATTGTCGGCTTGCCTAGTATTGAGATCGGCGCCATTATGACATGTGAGATTTTGGGTCGTGACAATTTGGTATCAGATGTCTAAGTTACATTGGTCTCATGAGTCATGAGCAGATTTAGTAGAGTCTTACAGATCGATACAGAGACGTCTGTACTTATCTTCGAGAGGCTGCCGAACCTTAGGAAAATTTGACTTTCTTGTATTCTATCGTGCGAAATTGATTTAGCTTGAAACATAACTCTATGAATTCCTTCCATGCATTCATGTGCGCATGTGAGCACTCAGTATCAGCTATGTATCGTTGGCTTTCGATTCCAGGAACGTGGTTCGAGATAAGTATTCTGTATTTTGTTGATGTGTCAGTCTGGAGGACTTGAGGTTGGAGTTAGACTGCTGTTTAAGCTCGGTAGTTTCAGTTGTGAGAACCTGTGCAATTAGCCTTATGCGTTCGGTTGTATTCCTATGAGTGGAATTTGTGGCTCAATAAGCGGTTGAATGACTATATGATAAGTATGATGTGAATGCGGAATGTGTTCAGATGGGTTGAATGAGACAAAATAAATTTTATTTGTGACTCAAGAGTTTGCTATTGGGTACTTGATTCCTGTTTGATGCGACGTACAATCTTGAGTTATGAGTGCGTTGAGGGATCTGTCATGCTATTTAATTGTGGAGAGAAGTAGATTTTTATGTCGTGTCGATGAGTTCAAACTGACAAATATTAAGTGATTCTGTGGTAATTGTGGCTGCGAAAGGGTATAGAAATATGCAAATTTTAGGCTAAGTAGGTGGGTTATCTCCTGCGGAGTAATCTACATAGGTGTGTTCCTTATAATGTTGAGTGGAGAGTTTCTTTTCTACCAGCTAGGATGTCATGACCCAAACCGATGGGCCACGACGAGCACCCGGTACCTTACTCAACCGAGTACCAACATAACGTATCTTTTCATATCATACTATCATAGATAACTGAGCCAGAGAGGCTGCTGTAATATAGGTAGAATAAAATATGTAACACCAACTTATATATAAGACATATGGGCCTATAAGACCAAAATAACCACTCGTACACTAAACATAGGCCAACAAGGTCATACAATCTTTTACGTATACAACATCTGTCTACAAGCCTCTAAGAATACATAACTGTCATAAAGGTAGGGACAGATCCCCGCCATACCGAACAATACACATCTAAATCATACTGAACAAACAAGCAACTCCGGAGCAAATGGAGTACACAAACATCTTCCGCTGAGCTGATAGCCTACTTAGAGGACTATCGAACTGTCTATCGGGACCTGCGGGCATGAAACGCAGTATCCCCAGGCAAAAGGGACGTTAGTACAATTAATGTACCGAGTATGTAAGGAATAAAAATCAGTAAATAATGGACATGAGAGAAACATGGAGTAAAAGACTCAACATGTAAGTCTGAACAACTCTGTAAATCATTAATATTTACAATGTCATGCATATGCGTATAATGTCATACCATGCTTAGGTATATGTGTTCATAACATCATCAAGCCTCTGAGGGCATCCCATCATATCATCTCGGCCACTGTGGGCAAAGTCATCAACGTATACCAGCTGATCAGGTGGTGGTGCGTATATATCGCCGTAACCTTTTCCCATATCCCATATACATATAATATACATATATATGCGTATATAACGCCATCTAGCATGGGTCAATGTAAATGAATGCAATGCATGATAAGTACATCAATAAAATCTTTCGAAGTGTTATAAGACCATTATGCCTCTGATTAATATCATAAAACAAATTTATCGACTTACATATTTTCTGAGACCCATGAACAGATGATAGAATAATAAGACACATGGGGAATCAAGAATATAGACACCCCTAGTATTTCTATGAATAAATTCATTTATGAAAGTTGCGTATTTTGCTCATTT
>AWOL01S0089794.1:0-12416 GCA_000715115.1 Nicotiana otophora | reverse complement strand
TCAATGCAAATCATGGCCTCTATAACTCAATAACTATTTCATGACAAGATATACCGAGAATAACAACTTCAAGTAAAGAGTTCAACGGTTAAACAATGAATACAGAATAAAGGAAACAAGAACATCAACTAAACATGTAGAGCAATTGACAAGTAAGAGATAAGACAAGTAGACATGTGAAAATAGACTAAGAATGATGACTATAACATGTTTAGGTAACTCAATTAAGGCATGGAAGGAATCTACATATCTAAAACCTGTAATTTTCACATTTAGCCCATATAGACACTCGTCACCTTGCGTACACGACTTTCACATATCACAATTATCACAATCAACACAAATCCCAAGGGGTAATTCTCCCACACAAGGTTAGGCAAGTCACTTACCTCAAATCACGCTAACTCAATCCACTAGTAGGCCTTTCGCTCGATTATCCAACTCTGAACGACTCGAATCTAGCCAAAACAACTTCACACTATAAGTATAAACCATAGTAAACTAATTCGAACAATAAAATTACGATATTTGCAAAGAATTAAAAAGTCAACTCAAAATGTCAACCTGAGCCCGCATCTCGGAACCCGACCAAAATTAAATGTCTGAACACCCATTCAATAACGAGTCCAACCATACAATAATTATCAAATCTGACCTCAAATCGCCTTTCAAATCCCCAAATTTTAGCCTAAGAAGTTCCACAAATATTTCTCAAATTTCCAACTCCAAAACACTAATTTAATGATGAAAACAACAATAGATTCGTGTAATTTACCCAAACTCAAGTTAGGAATTCTTACCCCAATGTTTTTCTTGAACATCTCCCGAACAATCACCTCACACTGAGCTCTCTAAGTCCAAAAATCGATTATGAAAATCAAACCCTCGAACAAGACCTTTTTGCCCAGCAATCCTCGCTTCTGCAGGCCTGGGGTCTCACCTACGATGCCGCACCTGCAAAAATCCATTGTAGGTGTGGTTCTAACTTAAACTCTGAGGTTCCGCTTCTGCGGACAACGGCTCGCACCTGCGAGCCTGCTTCTGCGGAGACAGAGACCGCACCTGCGGTCCTGCCCAAAGCCTCCTCCTCCAATTCTGCTTCTGCACAAGCTGGCCCGCGCCTGCGTAGGCGCACCTCTGCCCAAGTGTTTGTAGATGCGAGCCCAGCTCTGGGCTCTCCTTTTCGCTTCTGTGATTCGCCATCCGCACACACTATTTCGCACCTGCGGTCAATCCATCCGTAGGTGCGATGACACCAGTAGGCCTAGGACTTCAACAATGAGGCTAAGTCCAAAATTGATCCGAACTCACTCCGAACCACACCCGGGGCCCCCGGGACCCTGTCTAAATATACCAACAATCCCCAAAACACATAACGGACCTACTCAAGGTCAAAAATCACATAAAACAACATCGATTCTATGAATCGCAACCCAATTCAAGCCTATGAAACTATGCACTTTCTAATTTTGAAACTAATGCCGATTCATACCACAACAGCTCCAATTGATCTCAAATTTTGCACACAAGTCATAAATAACATGACAGACCTATTCGAACATCCGTAATCAGATTTCGACCCTGATATCAATAAAGTCAACCCCCGATCAAACTTTTCAATCTTCCAAACCTTCAACTTTCCAACTTTTGCCAATTCACGCCGAAACGACCTACAGATCTATTGGAACCGTTAAAACTCCATTCTGGAGTCGTCTACACAAAAGTAAAACTATGGTCAACTCTTTCAACTTAAAACTCCAAACTAGAGACTATGTGTCAAATTTCACTCTAAAACCAAAATCAAACACCCCAGCAAGTCCCATAATCAAAATATAATATAGAGGAGGCAATAAATAAAGGATCAGGACTAAAATATTCAAAACGACCAGCCGAGTCATTACATCGTTCCCCGCTTAAAACAAACGTTTTTCCTCGAACGAGTATAGAGACATACCTGAAGTGGTGAAAAGATGAGGATAACGGCTACGCATATCATGCTCGATCTCCCAAGTCGCCTCCTTGACTGGCTGACCCCTCCACTGAACCTTCAATAAAGTAATTTTCTTTGACCTCAACTTTTGAATCTGCCTCTCTAAAATTGCCACCGACTCCATGATATAAGACAAATCCTTATCCAACTGAACTGAGCTGAAATCTCACACATGAGACGGATTACCGTGATACTTACGGAGCACAGAAATATGGAATACTAGATGAACTACAACTAGACTAGGTGGCAGTGTAACCCTGTAGACTACCTCTCCAATCCTCTCAAGAATCTCAAAAGGTCCGATATACCTAGAGATCAACTTGCACTTCTTTTTGAACCTCATAACACACTTCATGGGTCAAACCCAGAGCAAGACCCGCTCCCAACCATGAATGCAACGTGGTGAACCTTCCGATCCACATAACTCATATGTCTAAATTGGGCCATGCGAAGCCAATCTTCAATCAATTTAACCTTTTCCAAAGCATCCTGAACCAAGTATGTACCCAATAGATGTAACGACCTGGCCAATCATTTTGAGTATTTTAGCCTCGATCCCCTAAATTATGCTTCCTTTATGCTATATTGTAGTTATGCAACTTTCCAGGGTGGTTGCTTTTGGTTTCGGGTGAGTTTCGGAGTGAAATAAGACACATATTCCCGAAATTGGAAGGTTAAGTTGTAGGAGTTGACCATAGTTTGACTTGTGTGAAGATGACCCTGGAATGAGGTTTTGATGGAACCAATAGTGCCGTATTTTTATTTTGTTCTTAGGAGCGTGTTCGGATATTGAATTGGACATCCGTAGGTCGTTTCGGCTTAAATCGGCGAAAGTTGGAAAGTTAAACTTTTTTAGAAAGTTTGACTGGGAGTGGACTTTATTGATATCGGGGTCGGATCCTGAATTTTGAAGTTGGAATAGGTCTATAATGTCATTTATGACTTGTGTGCAAACTTTGGTGTCAATCAGAGTTATTTTGGTATAAATCGGCGTTGGTTTCAGAATTTGGGAGTTCATAGTTCATAGGCTTGAATTTGGGTTGCGATTCATAGAATTTTTGTTGTTTGAGGTGATTTATGGCCTTGAGTAGGTTCGTTATGTATTTGAAACTTGTTGGTATATTCAGACGGGGTCCTGGGGGCCCGGGGTGTGAGTCAGATCGAAATCGAATTAATTTTAGACTTGTTCTGCTGAAGCTAGGCTGTTCTGGGGTTGTCGCACCTGTGGAGAGATTGACCGCAGGTGCGGGCTCACAAAAGCAACCGGGGGAGCGCAGGTGCAAAAATGGCCTAGCCCACCTGGGTTCACAGGTGCAAGGAGTGGACCGCATCTGCGCGTCCGCAGGTGCCAAAATGTGGTCGTAGATGTGGAAGAGGGATGCTTGGTCGTCCTTCATAGAAGCGGAGAATACTCCGCAAGAGCTGGCTCGCAGGTGCAATCCATGGTCCGCAAAAGAGGAAACTGAGGACTCAAGTATTTTCCGCAGGTGCGACGTCACAGGAAATTTGAGGGTTTGAATCATAATTCATTTTGGAACTTAGAGACCTCGGTTTGAGGAAATATTTTGAGGAATTTTCAGAGAGAACATTGCGGTAAAGAATTCTCACTCGTTTTTGATTAATTCACATGAATCTATTGTTAATTTCATCATTTAATTGGTGCTTTGGAGTTGAAAATTGGGACAAAATTGGTAGAAATTACTTAGGCTAAATGTTTGAGTTTTGAAAGGCGAAATGAGGTTGGATTTGAATAATTCTTGTATGGTTGTACTCAATGTTAAATGGGTGTTTGGTTTATTAATTTGGTCGGGTTCCCAGTCGCAGGCCCGGGGTGACTTTTTGTGTCGATTTTTCAATTCTTGGCAAAGATCTTAATTTCATTGTTTAAATTAGTTTCCTATAGTTATATTTATAGTATAAAATTATTCTGGCTAGATTCGAGCCGTTCGGAATTGGAAAATCGAGGGAAAGGCCTTCTAGTTGAATGATTTAGCGTGGTTTGAGGTAAGTGACTTATCTAACCTTGTGTGGGGTAAATTCCCCTTAGGATCTGGTATTGTTGTGATAATTTTGATATGTGAAAGCTGTGTACACAAGGTGACAAGTGCGTACACGGGCTAAATATGAAATCTCCGGCTTTTAGCTATGTAGTTTCCTTTCATGCTTTAATTGAGTTACTTTAACATGTTGTAGTCATCATATTTAGTCTAATTTCACATGTCTACTTGCTTTATCGCTTATTTGCAAATTGTCCTACATGTTTAGTTAAATTACTTGCTTCCTTTTATTCCGTACTCATCATTTAACTGTGAGTTCTTTACTTGAAGTTGCTATTCTTGTAATATCTTATTGTTGACTTTGGTATTGAGTTGCAAAGGCCGTGGTTTCTATTGAGGCAAAGTGTAAGTTGTGAAACATTATTTATTGAGTTACTCGCCGGTTGTTATTGTTGAGACTTGTGTACATTGTAGTTGAGTCGTGGGCTCCTTATTCTGAATTTCTGTTATTGTTTGGTTTTTCTGGCAAGTTATGATATTGGGCACTTGAGGTGAGAATAGTGATACATTGTGATATTGATACGCATACGGTGGTATAAGGTCTGAGTGTTGAAACACATGTGGTGAGATAAAGTGGGCTTGATACACGTGGCTAGTAGGTGAACTACTAGAATCCATGCGGTATGATAAGGTGGGCTAAAGCGCGGGTTGCTATTTCAGGAAAATTGACTTTTAAAACTAAATTTAAAGGGTCCCGCGGTGATATAAGGAAAGATTGTGGGTTACTTTTATGATTTGAGACTACGAGGCGGTACCTCGGTAGTGGCCCTTGTTGATCTTCCTCTATTTGTTGTATTTGCCTTGGTTGTTTGTTTCCTTAACATGTAAATCTTTGTTTACTTCTGTGTTGTATTAACTGTCTTGATTCCGTGTTGTTAATTTTTTGTAAATTTCTTATTGTTTCATTCTATTATCATTATCATCATATTGTTATATCCTTCGTCTTGTTTTATATTATCTCCAGTAGGGCCTTGACCTGACCTCGTCACTACTCTACCGAGGTTAGGCTTGGCACTTACTGGGTACCGTTATGGTATACTCATACTACACTTGTGCACATCATTTTGTGCAGATCCAGGTACTTCCTATCAGTCCCGGCACTAGTGAGCTAAGGTTGCCTTGGAGACTTCAAGGTACACCTGCCCACATCCGCAGGCCTTAGAGTCTCCATCTATCCTGCTTTTCCTCATTTCATTACACGATCTTAGACAATGATGTATAGGATTATTCAGAATTGTTACTAGAGCTTGTCACTTATACTTTACCAGATTTTGGGATTTGTACATTTTGAGTTACAGATTTTATTTATGCAATTGTTGAAGTTTTGAGATTTTTATGTTGTTATTTCAATTTTTCCGCATGTTTATAGGCTTACCTAGTTTTAGAGACTAGGTGTCGTCATGACTTCCTACGGAGGGAATTTGGGGTCGTGAGAAGTTGGTATTAGAGTTGTAGGTTCATAGGTGTTATGAGTCACAAGAAGGTTTAGTAGAGTCTCGCGGCAGGGTTGATCTTACTCGCTCCTACCACATCTCAGGCCGGGGGAGGAGCATAGACTCCCGCCGCCCGTACCCTAGAGCAGCGGGTCCAGGTTGACCAGTTCCCAAAGGTCATACCAGTGTAGCCGCTCGCCCCAGTTCAGCCCCAGGCCAGGGCAACAATGTCTGAGAGGGAGCAGCTCAGGCTTGAGAGGTACAAGAAGTACCACCTTCCTACTTTCAGCAGCCTGGCTTCAGAGGATGCCCAGGGTTTTCTTGAGGAGTGCCACCGTATCCTTGGTACTATGGGTATTGTGGAGTCTAGTGCGGTTTCTTTCACTATGTTCCAGCTTAAGGGAGCGACTTATCAGTGGTGGCGAGCATATGTGTTGGGTAGTCCAGCCGAGGCGGCTTCACTCACTTTGGCTTACTTCTCAGACATATTCTTGAGGGAGTTTATTCCCTAGAGTCTCAGAGATGCTTGGTGCGCAGAGTTTGAGCAGTTGTGCCAGGGTTCTATGACCGTATCGGAGTATGCACTCCAGTTCAATGGCTTGTCTAGGCATGCTCCTGATTTGGTTGCTACTGTTAGAGAGCGAGTCCGTCAATTTATCGAGGGGCTCAATACTAGTATCAGATTTTAGCATCGCCCAAGAGTCGGAGATGGACATCGCATACCAGCAGGGTATGGAGATCGCTAGGAGAATGGAGGGTATGTGGACCCGGGAGAGAGAGGAGAGGGAGGCCAAGAGGCCTCAAGATTCTGGCACATATAGTGGTGCCCGTGGCCCAGTTGCAACTCATCATGGTAGGGGCTATATGAGTCGCCCCGTTCATTCAGCATTTCTACCTTCCAGTGGTACTCCGGCCACTCCTAGGCCCCAGGCTCCCTATTATGCACTGCCATTATCTAGTGCACCTCCTGTACAGGGTGCTTTTAGTGGACATTCCAGCCGATCCAGACCAAGCCAGCCACCGCAGCCACGTTCTCCGAGAACTTGTTTTGAGTGTGTTGACACTCGTCATATGGTGAGGGATTTACCTAGACTTAGGAGGGGTTCACCTCCAAAGACTACTCAGGCTCCGCGTATTCCACCGGGTCCTCAGGTTTCTCAGACTATGGTTACCGCATCAGCTGCCACTCTATCTGCACAGCTAGCTAGAGGTAGAGGCCGGGCAGGTAGAGGCAGCCCTAGAGGGGGGGAGGGCTAGGCCATATATTATGCTCTTCTTGCTAGGACGGAGGCAATCGCATCCCACTCAGATGCATCAGTCTTATTTGATCCAGACTACACTTATTCCTATGTGTTATCTTACTTTGCTATATACTTGGGTGTACCCCATAATTCCTTGAGTTCTCCTATCTATGTGTCCACACCTGTGGGAGATTCCCTTATTTTTGACCGTGTGTATCGGTCGTGTTTGGTTGTTCTTAGTGGTTTTGAGACCAGAGTCGATTTATCGTTGCTCATTATGTTAGATTTTGATGTTATTTTGGGCATGTATTGGTTGTCATCCTATCATGCTATTCTTGGCTGTCATGCCAAGACCGTAATGCTGGCTATGCCAGGTTTTTCACGGTTAGAGTGGAGAGGTACTTTAGATTATGTTCCTAGTAGGGTTATCTCGTTTCTAAAGGCTCAGCGGATGATTGAGAAGGGGTGTGATGTGCATCTAGCGTATGTGAGAGATGTCAGTGTTGATACTCCTACTGTTGAGTCAGTTTCGGTAGTGAGGGATTATCTAGATGTATTCCTGGCGAATCTTCTACGCATGCCTCCCGACAAGGATATCGACTTTGGTATTGATTTGTTATCAGGCACTCGGCCCATTTCTATTTCTCCATATCGTATGCCCCCACCAGAGTTGAATGAGTTAAAGGAGTAGTTGCAAGAGTTTTATGATAAGGGTTTCATTCGGCCCAGCATATCACCTTGGGGCGCTCCGGTCTTGTTTGTAAAGAAAAAGGATTGTTCTATGCACATGTGCATTGATTATCGCCAGTTGAACAAGGTTACAGTGAAGGACATGTATCCATTGCCACATATTTATGACCTATTTGATGAGCTACAGGGTGCCAGCGTGTTCTCCCAGATTGACTTGTGTTTAGGCTATCATCAGTTGAAGATTCGGGAGCCAGATATCCCGAAGACTGCCTTCAGGACTCGATATGATCATTATGCGTTCCTTGTGATGTCTTTTGGGCTAACCAATGCCCCAACAATATTCATGCACTTGATGAATAGTGTATTTCGGCTCTGTCTTGACTCATTCATCATTGTGTATAGTGATGACATTCTGGTGTACTCCCGGAGCCGGGAGGATCATGAGCAGCACTTAAGGACCGTGCTTCAGACCTTGAGAGAAAAGAAATTATATGCAAAATTTTCAAAGTGTGAATTCTGGCTTGACTCAGTGGCATATTTGGGTCATGTAGTGTTGAGTGAGGGGATCATGGTGGATCCGAAAAAGATTGAAGTAGTGCAGAGTTGGCCCAGACCGTCTTTAACTACGGAGATCCATAGTTTTCTTGGTTTGGCAGGGTATTACCGTCGATTTGTAGAGGGTTTCTTGTCTATTGTAGCACCTATGACTAGATTGACCTACAAGGGTGCTCGGTTCAGTTGGACTGAGGAGTGTGAGGAGAGCTTTCAAAAGCTCAAGACATCTTTGACTACAGCCCAGTGTTGGTGTTGCCTTCTTGTTTGGGATCTTATACTGTGTACTGTGATGTGTCGCAAATTGGTCTCCGTGAAGTGTTGATATAGGATGGTAGGGTGATTGCCTACGCATCTAGATAGCTGAAGGTGCAAGAGAAAAACTATCCTGTCCATGACCTTGAGTTAGCATCTATTGTTCATGCCTTGAAACTTTGGTGGCACTATTTGTATAGTGTCCCTTGTGAGGTCTACACCGACTACCGGAGTCTACAACATCTGTTCAAACTGAAGGATCTTAAATTGCAGCAACGGAGGTGGTTAGAGCTGCTTAAGGACTATGATATCACCATTCTATATCATCCCGGGAAGGACAATGTGGAGTCAGATGCCTTGAGTCGCAAGGCGGAGAGCTTGGGCAGTTTTGCATATCTACCGGTAGCAGAGAGGCCACTAGCCTTGGATGTTCCGTCCTTGGCCAACCAGTTTGTTAGATTGGATATTTCTGAGCCGAGTTGAGTTTTGGCTTGTGTGGTTTCTTGATCTTCTCTTTATAATCGTATTAAAGAGTGTCAGTATGACGACCCCCATCTGATTGTCCTCAAAGACACAGTTCAGCATAGCGATACCAAAGAGGTCACTATTAGCGATGACGATATGTTACAGATTCAGGGCAAACTACGTGTGC
Source organism: Nicotiana otophora (assembly GCA_000715115.1). Lineage (NCBI taxonomy): Eukaryota > Viridiplantae > Streptophyta > Magnoliopsida > Solanales > Solanaceae > Nicotiana > Nicotiana otophora. The sequence continues at coordinate 3,546 of AWOL01S0089794.1, read as the reverse complement.
CCAATGTAGATGTCTTGCATGAGTTGATTCTCCAGGAGGCTCACAGTTCATGGTACTCCATTCATCCGGGTGGTGCCAAGATGTATCAAGACTTGAGGCGGTACTATCGATGGAGGTGGATGAAGAAGGACATAGTGGAATATGTATCTCGGTGCCTAAAGTGTCAGCAGGTGAAGTATGAACATCAGCGGCCTAGTGGATTTCTTCAGAGGTTAGAGATTCCAGAGTAGAAATACGTGCAAATCACTATGGATTTTGTTGTTGGGTTCCCACAGACTCGGAGGAAGTTCGATGCAGTGTGGGTGATTGTGGATAGATTGACCAAGTCAGCTCATTTTATTCCAGTGATGACTACTTATTCTTCATAGAAGTTGGCTCAGGTGTATATTCGCGAGATTATCATGCTTCATGGCATGACAGTATCTATCATCTCTGACCGGGGTACGCAGTTTACATCGCGGTTATGGAGAGTTGTTCAGCATGAATTAGGCACGCGGGTGGAGTTGAGTATTGCCTTTCACCCTCAGACGGATGGACAGTCTGAGCGCATTATTTAGATATCGGAGGATATGCGTCATGCGTGTGTGATGGAGTTTGGGGGTTCTTGGGATCCATTATTGCCGCTTGCAGAGTTTGTCTGCAACAACAGTTACCAGTCGAGCATTCAGATGGCCCCATATGAGGCTTTGAATAGTAGACAGTGCCGGTCTCCAATGGGTTGATTCGAGCCGGGTAAGGCTAGGCTATTGGTACAAACTTGGTTCAGGATACTTTGTTAAAGGTTAAACTGATTCAGGATCAACTTTGTACAACCCAATCCAGACAGAAGAGTTATGCGGATCGGAAGTTCGTAATGTTGCATTCATGGTTGGGGAGCGGGTCATGCTTTGGGGCTCGCCCATGAAGGGTGTTATAAGGTTCGGGAAGAAGGACAAGTTGAGGCCTAGGTATATCGGACCTTTTGAGATTGTTGAGAGGGTTGGAGAAGTGGTCTACAGACTTGCACTACCACCTAGTCTAGCTGTAGTTCATCCATTAATCTATGTTTCTATGCTTCGGAAGTATCACGGCGATCCGTCTCATGTGTTGGATTTTAGCTCAGTCCAGTTGGACATGAATTTATCTTATGTTGAGAAGCCGGTGGCCATTTTGGACAAACAAGTTCGAAAGTTGAGGTCGGACAACATTTCTTCAATGAAGGTTCAGCAGAGGGGTCAACCAGTCGAGGAGGCGACTTGGGAGACCGAGTATGATATGCACAACCGTTATCCTCATCTTTTCACCACTTCAGGTATGTCTCTATACTCGTTCAAGGACAAACGTTTGTCTTAAGAGGGGGAGGATGTAATGACCCAGTCGGTCGTTTTGAGTATTTTAGCCCCGATCCCCTAAATTATGCTTCCTCTATGCTATATTATGGTTATGCAACTTGCTGGGGTGGTTGGTTTTGGTTTCGGGTGAGTTTCAGAGTGAAATGGGACACATAGTCTCTAAGTTGGAAGGTTAAGTTGTAGGAGTTGACCATACTTTGACTTGTGTGAAGATGACTCTGGAATGGAGTTTTGACGGTCCCAATAGCATCATATGGTGATTTTGGTCTTAGGATCATGTCCGGATGTTGCATTGGAGGTCTGTAGGTCGTTTCGGCGAAAATTGGCAAAAGTTGAAAAGTTGGAAGATTTTTGAAAGTATGACCGGGAGTGGACTTTATTAATATCAGGGTCGGATCCCAATTCCAGAAGTTAGAATAGGTCTGTAATATCATTTGAGACTCATGGGCAAATTTTTGTATCAATCGGAGTTGGTTTCCGAATTTGGGAGTTCATAATTCATAGGTTTGAATTTGGTTTGCGATTCGTAGAATTTGTGTTGTTTGAGGTGATTTTTGGCCTCGAGAAGGTCCGTTATGTGTTTTGAAACATGTTGGTATATTCGAAAGGGGTCCCGGGGGCCCCGGGTGTGTGTCGGATGGAAATTGGATCATTCTTTGACTTAATGTTCTGCTGAAGCTGGGCTGTTCTGGTGTCATCACACCTACGAAGGGATTGACCGCAGGTTCGGGCTCGCAAAAGCAATATGGGGAGCATAGGTGCGAAAATGGACAAGCCCAGCTGGGTTCGCAGGTGCGAGGAGTAGACCACATCAACGCGTCCGCAGGTTCGGAAATGTGGTCGTAGATGCGGAAGAAGGCTGCTTGGTCGTCCTTCATAGAAGCGGAGAATACTCCGCAGAAGCGGGCTCGCAGGTGCGAGCCTTGCTCCACAGAAAAAGAAATTATGGACTTAAGTGTTTTTCGCACCTGCGATGATTTTTCCACATGTGCGGCGTCGCAGAAGCGACCCAAGGGCCACAAAAGCTAAAGTCACTGGTCAGAAAAAGGGAAAGTTCGAGGGTTTGAATTATAATTCATTTTGGGACTTAGAGAGCTCAGTTTGAGGCAAAATTTCTAGAGATTTTCAGAGAGAACATTTGGGTAAGGAATTCTCACTCGTTTTTGATTAACTCGTATGAATCTATTGTTAATTTCATCATTTAATTGGTTCTTTGGAGTGGGAAATTGGGAAATTTGGTAGAAACTTCTTAGGCTAAATCTTTCTGTTTTGAAAGGCGAAATGAGGTCAGATTTGAATAATTCTTGTATGGTTGGACTCGATATCGAATGGGTGTTTGGTTTTTGTAATTTTGGTCGGGTTACGGAAGCGGTCCTGAGGTGACTTTTTGGGTCGATTTTTCAATTCTTTGCACAGAACGTAATTTCACTGTTTAAATTAGTTTCCAATAGTTATATTTATCGTATGAAATTAATTTGGCTAGATTTGAGCCGTTCGGAGTTGGAAAATCGAGGGAAAGGGCTTCTAGTTGATTGATTTTGCGTGGTTTGAGGTAACTGACTTGTCTAACCTTGTGTGGGGAAAATTCCCCTTAGGATCTGGTATTGGTGTGATATGTGAAAGCTGTGTACGCAAGGTGACAAGTACGTACACGGGCTAAATGTGAAATTTCCGGCTTTTAGCTATGTAGTTTCCTTTCATGCTTTAATTGAGCTACTTTAACATGTTGTAGTCATCATATTTAGTCCAATTTCATCTGTCTACTTGCTTTATCTCTTATTTGAAAATTGCCCTACATGTTTAGTTGAATTACTTGCTTCCTTTTATTCCGTACTCGTCATTTAACTGTGAATTCTTTACTTGAAATTGCTATTCTTGGAATATCTTGTTGTTAGTTTGGTATTGAGTTGCAAAGGCCGTGCTTTCTATTGAGGCAAAGTGTAAGTTGTGAAACATCATTTATTGAGTTACTCTCCGGTTGTCATTGTTGAGACTTATGTACACTGTGGTCGAGCCGTGGGCTTCTTCTTGTGATATTCTGTTAGTGTTTGGTTTTTCTAGTATGTTAAGATATTGGGTACTTGAGGTGAGAATTATGATACATTGTGATATTAATGCACATGCGGTGGTATAAGGTCTGGGTGTTGAAAAGAATGCGGTGAGATAAGGTGGGCTTGATACGCGTGGCTAGTAGGGGAACTACTAGAAGCCATGC
>AWOL01S0089785.1:0-23249 GCA_000715115.1 Nicotiana otophora | reverse complement strand
GAAGGAAAATATATTATGTGAGATGTAATTTTAATTTGCATTGGAAGGGCCTCATTGGCACTTAAACCCGTAAGAAAAGCATGTTGTTCATGTTTAAGGATATTTGGGAGTGGTGTCCAACTCTAGTTTGGGCTGCCCTCCCTAGCGCAAGCATTGTCCTGGGCCTTGAGTCCTTTGGGAACTTTGAAGTGCCGGGGGATCCAAAGGGGCATCGTCCTTGAGTGGGGCTTCCTCCTTAGCCCTTATTGCATTGATGCATTTAGTTCTTTAGGGGTATAATGTTCACTGACAATGAAAGGTTTCAAATGTGGATTATTTGCTAAGTAAAGCCACCACATTAATATAATTTCCTACAGTGTTGAATATTTTCTTGTTTCAATTATTTGTCTATATATATGTCATGTGTATTTGAATATGCTGAGAATATGGAGGATATTTCTAATAACTTTCTTTTATTTTTTTGGACATGTACATAATTGGACCTGCTGAATTCCTAAGGAACTCATGCGCAAACCAGCCTTGCTGCATCTTTGAAAAGTCCAGTCTTGCCATACTTGGGCCTCTCACATTGCTGGGCCTATCTTATTGAGACCCAATCTTCAGGGTCCAGTCTTCTCTCTTACTCCTTTCATTATTGCACATTATTTCCCTAGCTTAGTTTAATACCTTAATTATTTTCGCTTATTGCCTCCGTTAGCTTATCGCATTTTCATTATCATGTATTAACACTCATATATTAGATTATGTATTTTTCTTTTATTCTCTAATGTTACATAAAACTTAGCCAAACCTTAATTATTATAGGACATAAAAAGAAGTAGCAAGTAATTGATCTTCGCCTCCTGTTAATTCCAACATGTTCCATCTTATACACTCACTCTTCTTAAAAGTTATGAAGCTCGGGTCTTTAATCAGAATGACAGACGTTTTCAAAGAAATTAAAGAAAGTGTCACTGATTTTCAGTAACAAGGAACGAAGTAAGATTTTTCATAAAAAAGCAATAACGGACAATCTCAAATGAATTTCCAAAGACTCGCTTCTTCAGTATTTTTTTTGAAAACCAAGGTACTTTTAAAAATAACCTTTCTTACAAACAAAGATTACTCTAGCATCTATTCTTCAAAGATAATCACTTTTCTTAACTTAATAACTTAAGCTTTAAAGTATAATTCACTTTCAAAACCCTCATAACCTCCAATAACAATTTTATAATCCCATACCCTTCTTAAGTCTTACACATACATATCCTTTAGTATATAGCGAGCCCTGCCTTAGTGATAATCAAAGCATATTGTAAATAACTAAGTCCTTAAAATTAGTCTAAGTCCTATGGAGCTACCTCAGGCAGATTTTAAGGGGTGCCTAACACCTTCCCCTTAGAAGAACAAAAACCCTTACCCATAATCTCACCATTTTGTAGACTTGTAGTAAACATAACTTAGTAATTAAATAGGTACCCTAGTATACCTTTAAATATTAGGTCGCGTCTCCCTTTTATCAACAACAGAGAAACCACAAGTTGAATCATGTCTTGAGTACTGCAAAATAGGTGCAACAACCCATTGGTAGGCGTAATGAGAATGTGTATTCTTTATTGTACTAGATTTGTTTGCCTAGCGCAGCATTTCTGTGGGTGTTTCATCGGGCAATGCGTTACTCTTTTATGGAACGTTGGATTGTGAAACTACTGGTATATTCACACACATGTTATGGTTTTGTTCAGGCCTTAAGGCGATATTTGAGCGAGTCGGCTCTTGAGACGTTGATTTGCTTATTGCACACTAGTTGTGCTTACCGTCTTAGTAATGTATTATTCTATCTATCTCCCCATGGTTATGTTTATGCACTTCGCGTGCTTGTGGTTGTTACATATGTGGCTGTTGAGTATGAGCCTTTTTGGCTAGATGGATGTTTTAACAAGTGGATTGGTATATACAGATCGGGTTGCATGCCACAATGGAGTTATGCTGAATATGATTCCTTGTGTTTATTTAGTGCATCCAATTCTCCTTGGGATAGGGGTTATAGCATCATGTTTTGTTGTCATATCTGTTATATTTGCCAGAGGGTTCTCGTACTTGACTTCGCTTTCTCGTCATTGGGCATTTTTGAGTTGTTGTTTTTTGGACACAAGGATCATGTAGTATGTGGTTCATGATGGTATTTGATGTGTCCTTTTGGTCGAGAAGTTTGTACTAGATGATACGAGGTTATTCGACCTGGATTAGTTCTATCAGATAAGTATAAGGTACGTTTGGAAGAAGAATGTCATTAATCAGCTCAGATTTTGGCAATGATTCTCATCGGGCAATAGAACTTCATAACCTATTGATTTCAACGGGTGGGTGTAAGTTTTTACATGTTTCTGGCATCATTTGCAGTGTTGCAAGATTTGGAACAAGGTTTTATTTGTCATAAGGTATTTTATCGGTACCGGGTTTGGTTATGAGCAGCTAATATGGTCGGAAGATATTGCTATAGGCCTATGAGCGATAGGGCATATCATGTGTTTATGTTATGGGAGTTTACTTATAGGTCATTGCAGCTTGTTGAAGTTTATACAGTGTTCACATGTAGGAATCCGATCTCAAAGGGAATTTTCGGAAGATAGAACTGGTCCTATGAATTGTAAGCTAAGGTGAAAGGAAGAATTTTCATTTCGGATTGTATTTTAGGCTTGCATGGTTTGAGGTGACGTGAAATCACCCATGGGTATGTGTATGATGATATTATGTAGTCATATGATGGCTTTGGAATGACTATTGGAACGTTCGAGGATGAACATATGTTTAAGTGGGGGAGAATATAATGACCAGACCGATAATTTTGAGCTTTATCATTCTGTTCGGTAGTTTAAGATCTTGAATAGCTTCATATGATTATTATGACTTGTGTGTAGGGTTGGTCTTGATGTTCGAGAGGTTCGAGTTAATTTGGAAGAATAATTCTCAATTCAAAAGCTTTACGATGAAACAGTTGGCCGAGGTTTGACTTTTGAGTAAACAACCTCGAAATCTAGATTTGAAGGTTCCTATAAGTTTGCAAGGTGATTTCGGACTTAGGCGTATGTTCGAGTCGGGTATCGGATAGTCAGGGAGCGATTCAATGCTTATTGTCGGAAGGTTTCATTTTGAAGATTCTTAAATTTGCTAAGTTAGACTTGGAGTGGACTTTGGTGTTATCGGACTCCGGGTGGCATTTTGAGACCTCAAATAGGTCCATTTTGTTGATCAGAACTTGTGTGTGAAATTTGCTCGTGATCTGGAATGCTAAGTGTGATTCGGATGCGTTCGGCAAAGTTTGAATGTTTGGAAGTTAAGAGAAGGATTTTGATCGTCGATTCTTGATTTTGATGTTATTCATGAAATTTAGATCCCTTGGATAAGTTTGGTTAAGGTATTGGGACTGGCTTATATGATGGGACGGGGTCTTGGGTCCCTCGGGTGTGTTTCGGGATGGTTTCGCATCATCCCCCTTTGATTTACAATTGCTAGTTTCTGGTATCAGTGGTATGCATCATGATCGCAGAGCTGGTCATGCGATTGCGGAGTGATGTAAGGAGCTAGAGAAGAATTTGTTCTTCGCGATCATGAAAGGGTATCGCGATTGCGTTTGGCGGTCTGGTTGTTCTTTGCATTCGCGTGGTTAGGGCCGCATACGTGATGTGTTAGCGGGGCTAGCCTGGATTGGAAGGTTGCGCATCACGATTGCATAGGAGAAGGTTCTGAGAATAGAAGGATTGGCCTTCACATTCGCGGAGCTTGGCTCACATTCGGTTATAATTGGCCGACATTTGTTCGCGATCGCGGGTGGTCCCTCACGTACGCGTAGAAGGGGCTATTGGTTGAGGCAATATTGGCCTTCACGATCATAAGGCTACTTCCACGATCACGAAGAGGAACGGCTTGGTAGTGTAGAAGATTGCAAATCGGGACTTAGCTCATTCATCTCATTTCCCTCATTTGGAGCCCATTTTGGGGCAATTTTGGAGGACCATTTTCATTATCCATTACAAGGTAAGTGATTTTAACTTTTTGTGAGCTAAATATATGGATTATATATAGATTTAAACATGGAAATTGTGGGATTTTCGAAGAAAACCTAGAAATGGTATTTTTGAGTTTTGACCACAAAATTAAGCATATAATTTGGAATAAATTATATATTTGAATTCGTGGTACTATGGGTAATATTTATCTTTGAGAATTTTCGAAATCGAGGTGCTTGAGTCTGCGAGTTGACTTTTATTGACTTTTGTATGGGTTGAGGAATAGTTTCTAATTGTTAAGTTATGAGTCGTTGTGTATATTTTGATTGGTTTGCATGTTCTATGGCTAATTTCGGATCGTTTGGTATTGCCTTGAGGTGTTAGAGAGGCGTTGGAGCAGATTATTGAATTTTGGAGCAAGATAAATATCTTGCCCAGGCCTTGATTGAGGGTATTTTGTGTATGTCATGATACTTGTTATGTATTAGGAGTGTAGTATATGCGAGGTGACGAGCGTATATGTGTGTATCGTGATTATTTTCATGATCCGGGTAAACTTTAGGCTATTGTATGCCTTATTTTCTATCATGCCTCTTTGATTCCGTGTTTTATTCACTTGAATGACTATGTGGGCTATTATTCATGCTATAAATCATGTCTAGGCTATTTACTTGGTTGTTTGAGACATGATAGGGCTATTTTACAATGATTGAGCTATTTGCCTTAGTCGTAGTCATATATTTAGTCATGATATTATATCATTGCGTTATATCTTTGTCTCTTTGCACATTTTATATATTATCTCACATATCTTTGGTGTCCTCGTGTGGCATGAGTTTGAGCTGAGTTGTGGCACGAGTTTCAGCTGAGCTGAGTTGTGGCACGAGTATTTGATTTTTGGTACTGTGAGATGTTGGCATATGGAGACTTGAGGAGATTGATGAATAATTTGGGCTGTTGAGCCATGTTGATATTGTTGTGAGGCGATGCTTGGGTCGAGGCCCCATACTGGGATGAGAGATATTGTTAAGTGACGGCGTTGCATAGAGGCCCCATGTGGGCTGAGTGATATTCTTTTGAAGCAACGCTTGCATCGAGGCCCCGAATTGGTCTGAGTGGTATTGATTGTGAGGGAATCACCTGAGTGCGAGGCACCTTTTGTTGTGCTTGGTGAGGTAATAACATGCCGAGACACCTACAATGCTTAGTGTGTGTGTGACAGAGAGGGTGTGTGTGTGATGATTCTGGGCATTCTGCTAAGATCTAGGAGAGTTCTACGATTATGACTGAGAGGTACTTGTACAATATAAGTTGTTATCACAGTGTTGTTGTCGGATTGGGCTTACATTCTGGTCACATAGGCACAAAGATGCATTTATTTCCTTGTGTTAATTGATATTGATGCCTTGACTGATATATTTGAATAACATGTCTACATTTCCTCATATTTTTGTTTGATATAAACCTGTTACTACATGTGATGCTTTTCTACACATATCATCATTTTGCTATTATCTTTGTTATTGCATGCTGGAAGCAAGTTGTGGATTGGCCTACCTTGTCGCATGCTCTTTTTGAGCTTAGGCTTGCTACTTATGAAGTACATGGGGTCTATTGTACCCATACTATATTGTGCACTTTGTGTCAAGATCCAGGTATTGCGGGTAGCAGTGGTCGTTAGGAGTTGTGTAGATTCTGTCAAAGATTTCAAGGTAGCACTGTTTTTTCTCACTCGCGGGCCTTGAAGTCCCCCTCTCTATTATTTATGTTATGTGTTTCCAATAGTACTATATTTTCATTCAGATCTTGTATTTCATACTCTGTAGAGCTCATGTACTTATTCATACAAGATTTTAGGGTGGATTCAGTTATATTTTCATTTCATTTTTGTATTTATGCTACAGTGCAAAGTTCGAGACTATTTCTTATTATTATTAGAATTTATTTTCGCATTACTATTGTTGTCTTCTCTAGAAAGCGGTGTTAGGTGCTATCACGAACATTTGTTTGGGTTTGGGTCCTCACAGGATCGGAGTGGATCGCTATCGAGAAGGTTCTGATGAGTTCAAGATTTCACATGTTGAATTTAAGGATTTTCGGATTTGTGTATGAATAGGATTTGAGATCGGTGGTGGATGGTGTCTATACTTGTGGCAGTTCTATATCAATATTGACTCCATATGGTATTATTAGAGAGATGCAATAAATGTCTTCGTATTTGCAGAAGATCCCTTTAGGGAGAGCCTTTCAGATTAAGTTACTTTTGGGTTTGGCAGCCTATGTGAGTTGGTTGAGTTGGGGGAAAATCATTTATGATGATTTGATTATATGAAAATGTGTTCTGAAAAGTTCGTGAAGTCTTTGACCACGACTTAAGGTTGATGTTTTCTACGGGTATATGAGGTTTGTTGCATGTGGTGATATCCTCCTAGATTGAGTTAAATGGAAAGTTCTTGGTTGATGAGTTGATTATGAAATTTTCGCCTTTTCACAAGTTAGCATGATAGTTGCGGTACGCCATGTGGAATTAAGAGTTGCAAGTACAAGGTTGCAGTTTAGTTTTGAAGGTAATGTCATGAATTCTATAAGGCATGGACGATTTCAGATATTTAAGAGAATGCTGGCACTATTTGGTATCGCCCGAGAAGGGTGTGCATTTTAGGAGACGCATCGTGTTTTGACTTGAGGATGCTTGACTAGTATTACGGTGATCGCCTGGTTTTTGGCTGTTGAGTTTCATGTTTTGCTACGTGGCGCAAAAGATTTATGTGAGTATTTTTCATAAGATGATTGTGTATGGGTGATGTGTCAGTCACTTGACTAGGGGAGTTGGGATCAGATATGGAGATTCCGGTATTCTTGATATTTAGAGACTAGGTATTCTCGTAGGTAGACTATTCCTTGGTTGTGGATTGTGAAGATTTGTTAAGAATTAGACAGTTGATGGTATGTGTTATGGATAGGTTACTATGGACTTTTGGAATGTTATTTACCTGTTTGGGGATGATCGAAATTGGTTTGGGGGCCATTAGTAGGCCTAATGAGAATTTATATCCTACATCATATCAGGTTTGCTTACTCTTATGCAACTTTTACCATAGGTATATCATAGGGCAGATTGGACGTTATTCATGCTCTGGTCTATGTTATGTGTTTCTCCCTTATGCTATGACGGGTTGTGAGGCTACTTGATCATTCACACGCGTGTTGTGAACCTCTTTGGGCCTTGTGGCAGTATATGGGCGAGATGGCACTTGTGATGTTGATTTGCTTATTGCACCATATCCTTTCTTACATTTTTCCGTATTGTATTATTCCTATTCATCTTCCCACAGTTATATTTATGCACTCTATCGTGCTCAACGTTGACACATATGTGCTTAGTGAGCACGAGCATTATGGCTCCATGGGTATCCTTAAGAGGATTGATATGTTTGGGATAGGGTTGCATACCACAACAGAGTTTTATGGGATACGCTTCCTTTTGTTTATTTCGTGTGTTTTGTTTTCCCTTTGTGGGATGAGATAATAGAATTATGCTTTTGTTGTTATATCAGTTGCATTTGTTGGGTAGTCATCTTATCTTGTTTTCTTTCCATTATTGGATATATCTGAGTTATTGCTTGCTTGGTGTACAAACTTCATTGTGTGAGGTTCCATGTGGCCTATAGTGAGACTTTCATGTCGAACAACTTGTACTAGGTGAGACGAGGTTATTGGACCTAGAAATTGCACAATCGGGTTTGGATAAGGCACGTATGGGAGAAATATGTCACTAGTCAGCTCAAAATTTGTCAATGGTCCTTCTCGAATGAGAACTCCATGACTTATTGATTTCTTGAGTGTTAATGAGTTTCTGCATGGTTCTCTGATCATTAGTGGTGATGTGAATATTCAAAACGAGGTTTATTTAATATGTAGTATATTACCGGTACCGGGTTTGGTAATGAACTCCTATTGTGGTCGGAAGTTTTTGCTGTGGGTATATGAGATATGTGGTACATCGTGTGGTTTGCTCTTGGCAGTATATTAAAACCTTGATGCAACTTGTCAAGATTGATACATTGTATATATAAAAGGATCGTATCTTATAGGGGATTCTAAGCATTGGAGTTTGGTTCCACGCTCTGTGGGCTAAGGTCGAAGGAAATATCTTCAGTCGGGGTCATGTTCATGGACTTATATGAACCGAGGTGGCATGACATCACTCATAGGTATGGGTATGATAAGTTCATTCAGCTAATTGACAGCTTTGGAATGACTCTTGGCATGTTCGAGGACAAACGTATGTTTAAGCGGGGGAGGATGTAACAACCTGATCGGTCGTACTAAGTACTAGCTTCCCTTTCTATGTTTTGAGACTTTTCATAGCTCTATCTGATGATTTATTACTTGCGACCGTGGTCCGTGCCGATTTTAAAAAAATTAAAATATGAATTGCTAAAGAAAATGTAATTTTGACTTTGAAAATGGCTAGAGTTGACCACAGTCAATGTTTTTGGTAAACAACCCTGGATTGGTTTTTTGACGATTTTGGTAGGTTTATATGATGATTTCGGACTTGTACGCATGTTTAGTTGGGTTCATGGGTGACCCGAGGCCATTTCGGTGACTTATGTGGAAATTTGGAATTTACTTTGAAAAATCTTGAGTTTTAATGATCGATTCTTGATTTTAATGTTATTTTTGATGATTTGCGATTGAGAATTATTTGTATGATGTTAATACACTTGTGTGAATGTTCGGATTGGAGCCCGAGGGGCTCAGAAGAGTTTCGGATAGGTTACAGACTGATTTTGCATAGTTGAATGTTCCTGGTATAGCCGAACTAAAGATCTCGCATTTGCGAGGTTTTGTTTGCAAATGCGACCAATGCATTTGCAAGAAAATGCTTGCATTTGCAATACTAGAGGGGGCTGGGACAGCTTCGCATTTGCGAAGCTACAATTGTGATGGTTCAGCCGCATTTGCAACTTTAAGGGAATGGGGACTTCTTCCCATTTTTGAAGCTTGTGTCGCATTTGCGTAGTCCCTGTCTTCGCATTTGTGATCACTTTCTCGCATTTGCGATATTTGGGAAGCTCAGATACTGATCGCATTTACAATAAGTGGTTCGCATTTGTGAGCATAGCAATTGCAAATAAGAGTTCACAATTGCGATACCCGCAATTGGATAAAATGTGGGGATTTAAGGACTTAGCTTCTTTTACACTATTTTTGATACCTAAACTCTATCTATAGAGGCAATATTTGGAGAGTAATTTCTTCCCAACTTCGTAGGCTAGTAACTTTAACTTGTTTTTATTCAATTTCCATCACTTTTTCATGAAATTTCATTATCAAATCTTGGATTCTTATACTAGAAATTGTGGGTTTAGGTAGAATTTAAGGATTTTATAAAATTGATATTTAGACCTCAACTTGAGGTCGGATTTTGAAACAAATCACATATTCGGGCTCGAGGAAGAATGGATAATCAAACATTGATATTAATTTCGAATTTGAACCACGTGGGCCTGTGTTGACTTTTTGTTGACTTTTTTAATTATGTCAAAGATTGTCATACGGGGGTTGTTTCTAAAGCTTCTTTTGACTTTTTTGAATAATAATTGACTAGATACAGATGGTTTGGAGGCTTGTTGTAAAGGAAAAGCCGTGTTAGATTATCTATCTTATTTCAGAATGAGGTAAGTGTCTCTCCTATCTTTGTTGAGGGAATTCTCCTAATACGTGATGTTGTTTGCTACATGCAGGGATGATGCATATACGAAGTGAGGAGCGTAAATGAAGTTGCGAGGATTTCCATACTCGAGGGAGGAGGGTTATATACTTCTTTGTGCCTTGTTGAACTTGCTGATCCTCTCACTTATGCTTCAATTAATTCTATGACAAATAAATTAAATTATCCATGCTAGAAATCATGTTAGAATGTATGACATCTTTAAGGGATTTAATGCAATGTTTTTAGATTGTTTACGTACTTAACTTGACCGTAGCATCATGATCACACATTTATACTTCTTATTTTCATGTTACTTGAGCTTCATTATACGTAATAAGAAATGATGATGATTGGGGCCTGAGGGAAATGCTTAGCGCAATGGGTTGGGGACTTAGGGAAATTCTTAGCACAATGGGTTGGGGCCTTAGGGCAATGCTTAGCGCAATGGGTATTTACGCGCGATTGATATGATGTTGGCACGATTAGTATTTTCGTGCAATTTGAAATAAGATTGGCATGTTGGTTTTTTCCGTGCATAAAGAAAAGAAGTTGGATTTTTGTTATGATTACTCATTCGTTAGCTACATACATGCATTCTACTTTGGTTCCAATCTACTCTACCTTTGTTCCCATCTATGTTTTTTGTTTGTATGTTACATTCACAATTGTGTTCCTTATCAAGTTTACTCTATGTTTTATATTTGGTTTGTTACTATCATATGTATGTTCCTAACTTGTATGTTATTGGTACATCTACGCTTTTACTTGATTTACTACTGCTACATGTCCTTACCTAATTCATGCCTTTATTTGTTACTAGCCTTTACATATTACATACCTTTATTTGTTATGTGATTTACTTATAAGATTCCTTAATCTGTCATTTTGAGATAAAATACGGTCCAAGCTATAATATCCGTTATTTATGGACTAGTGCGATACAAGATACCATATGACCATAATAGTAAGGTGTACAAAGTGTATTAAAAGTGAGTAGTATTTTAAGTAATTTGAGATAATTCATAATTATGTGAGTAATTGGTAAATTATTGGATTAGTGGGGAATTACCAAGTTAATTAAGGGATTGGTAATTAATTAAAATGTTTTGGATAAGCCTAATGGAGATTAACGTGGCAGCCAAATACCTTACATAAACATGACTCTTGAATTCAAATAAAAGGTGGAAAAACTTGGAGGTGTCTTTGGCCAACTAAGCCACAAGTGGGGCTCACACCCACTAATACAAAATCTTCTCTAAAATCACCAAATAAAGAAGGGTCACACTTATAATGATCATATTTTTCAATAGTAATGTGAATTATTCATCAAGTTCATACTACACTAATAAAAGTAACGGATGAACGCTCAACAAATTCGTATGAAAATGTAGTAACGGGATTTTACAATTCTAAGGGAGTATGGTGCAATCCTTCTCAAGAATATCGTACGTATTTTCCCCTACTTCGATCCGTCGTTATGTGTTATAGCAATTGACGTGTGTTAGAGGTATTGTCAAGAGAGTCGGCTCAGGTATGTTAAGGCTAAGCCCTTCCTTCATATTGGCATGATCTCGTAATTACATGTGTTTGATAACGAGCCATAAAGAGAAGTTCATACTCCTGAATTTATATACATTATCCTAGTCTCATAAATTACAATATTCTCCTTATCGGGACTTCATATTTAATTGAATATTATCTTCTTCCACTCAAGAGAGCAGAGAGCCTATATATATAGTATTACAGTAGTTTCATTATCATCGAGCTATAATCGATGGGCAGGCCCCTATTAGGCAACCTCTGATCAGATGGTAAGTTATATACCAAGCCTACTGTGGCTGAGCGCCTATGAGCGAGCCCAGTTGGCCGAGATACTGAGCCTTATATGGTCGAGCACCTATGAGTGAGCCTACTACAACAGAGCAGTTGTATATATACTGAGCCTTATATGGCCGGACAACTATTTTACTTACTTGAGAAAGTTGAGTCAGTATCAGTAGGTAAGCATATCTTCAGGTTATCTTTGACTCACAGTTACTTTCAATTATTATATTATCAGTTCAGTTTCAGCTTTCAGTATATTGCCTTACATACTCGGTACATTATTTCGTGCTGACGTCCCTTTTCTGGGGACGCTGCATTTCATGCGTGCAGGTTCAGACATGCAGACGGGTAGACCTCCTCATTAGGTGTTGCCCGAGTTCAACTTGATCGGTATGCTCCATGCCTTTCGGAGTTGCCAAGTCTAGAGCTTTATGTACATCTTGTGTATATATGTATATATTTTATGACTAGGTCGGGACCCTGTTCCGATCACAGTATATCCATCGGTAGAGGCTTGTAGACATATCCTATCAGTTAGTGCAGTATGTTGGGCTTGTAGGACTTTTATATATATTTTGTTGGTTTTCTAGCCGTAGTAGTTATGACGGCCTTGTTGGCCCAGCTTTATACTGATGTTTAGTCAGCATTCGAAATTGTCTTGCAATGTGGCCCATGGCCAAAGTATGACATTATATGTTCAGAGTCCCTTAGTCACAAGTTGGTACGCAAGGATAGGTGAGGCACCGGGTACCGGTCTCGCCCCCAAGGTTCGGGGCGTGACAAAAGTGGTATCAAAGTAGTTCTGTCCTAGGGAGTCGACAAGCCGTGTCTAGTAGCGTCTTGTTTATGGGTGTGTTGTGCACCACACTTATAAGCAGGAGGCTACACAACATTTAGGACTGTCACTTTTTCTTATTGTTCTAGATCATGTGGTAGAGCTCACTTATAAGAATTCACATTCCTAAATTCTATTTTATTCGTAATACAACGATACCTACATCCAGAAAGACAGTTGGTAAGGGACTGAATGCGGCTATGGAAGAGTTGAGTTGGATGAATTCGAATTTACATCATACTTATGATGAGTAAATGTAGAGTCTCCAGCAGATCATGTGCGTACTAAGACGTGTGAGCTTCTGGAAAAGGAGCCCTAAGGCATGAATATCTATCCACCCATATGGTAAAAAGCAACGAGAGATTCAGAAGGTAGATACAAGCTTCAATAAGTAAAAGGAGCAAGATGGGAAGGGTACGAGGTACCCAGTTAATGAAGATTATCGGTATTTACAACTCAGGCAGAAAAATATAAGCATTGTGAGTTACCTTCAACAGTAACAGAGGTATGTATAATTGGCCACATCCATCTCAGTTATGCCATGTGGGGGCTAACATGTATAGTTTAAGAAAAGGACGGGATATCAGGATCCGGTTGGGGTTAGAGTAACCCAAAATGGTGGATGGATTGTTTGTGTTAGTTGACATTTCTGAAGGATATTACAAAGATAAGCACTGGAAGCCTGGAAGGGATAAATATTATCTTAATATGGCTCCCGTCCCTAGTAAAGAAAGAATGTTAGGCAACCCGAAGTGCCAGTAGATGGAGCAAGGGGAGCTAAAAGCAAAATAATGTCCTGTTGGAATTTTCAAAATAAAGTGATAGACATAAATGTTAGCAGGAAATGAGAAGAGAGTTAATGCAAAATTATGAGTAAGATGTGATGCATGGATGACAACGGTAGAAAACAAAAAGACAGTATTACAGAATATATAGTTAAGTGAAGGAAAAGACGAGAGGAGTTAGCCCTTGAGACAACAAAAGAGTATAGGCCATAAAGTCATATCCTCATTTTGAGAAATAAGTTTGTGACTCTAACGTGTTTACCAGGAGGAAAAGTTAGACCCCAGAGTAATAGAAATCAGTATGAACTGGTGAACAAGATAAACTAAGAATGAATTAGGGACTGAGTGATTTGATAATAGTCAGCATCGTGAAAAGTTTGGAGATTGCGTTCCGGAGATAATAGAATGGACGATAGAAAAATAACCTTTAAAGGTCATCCAGGAAGACGTTTTCCTAAAGCAAGAAATGAAAGCAAAGTTAAGCTTAAGGGACTATGTGTACCAGTTACACTAAGTGTCACCATCGTGGATAAAGAATTTTGTTATCCTTAGTATAGAAGGATTACCTCAAGGCAGGAAAAGGTCATCGATGATGTGAAAAGATACCAAAGAGGAAGAGGTAAAACATCTATAGGTAGATCATCGTGGCTCTAAATCTTAGTACTCCCCTAAATGGGGGGAATATGAAGTGATGTGGCATTAAGTAAGAATTAAGTGATTCTAGTGACTATGGAATGGTAAAGGAAGAATACGATAAAAATGAGAAATTAATGATATTGCACTTATTTAAATCCTACGGATATGCTACCACTCCAGAGCATTATTCAAATATGATGTCAAGGAGAGGAAGTAAGGGTTCGTGCTCGAGATGTTATTGATAGATAAGGAGCCAGTGCGGGACATAATTTAAGACAAAGGAAATAACCCAAGAAGGATTACGTGGAATATTGATATGAGAATGGGCCAACGAGTAGTTAGTAGTTGATCCAGGAATAGCCTAGTTATGGCTAGATAAGAGGATACAGACAAATCAATAGATCGTGCAAAATAAACATAGTAAACCCTAACATGGGGAATTCAGTTTCACAAATATGACATCGTGATCCTTGAGAAATATTCGGATAAGAGTTGGGGTAGTTAAAGCTACCGTATGAGTGTTATGGGAATAAAAGAGAGTCCCACTGGGAAGACAGTCAAAACTTCAATTCAGAAGCAACCATACGAGAACATGAATGTGGAGGTAAGTAACTAAGGATGATTATAGGCGAGTACGAACATCAAAACAATTATGTTGGGTAAACGATATAACAAGCTTGTAATTTACAAGAACCAGAAGGTCTCCCTAAGCACTACAACGAAAGACTAGCTGAGGAAATAAGGAAGAAGACTTCAACCTAAGCATAATAACCTAAAGAGGAAATGGTCTTATAACAACAGTCTCAAAAAAACATTGTACGAACTCCATAAGAAAATGGCACCTACCGTGGCTAATGAACGAGAAGTAGAATCAGAAGTGATACTCAAGATTATATGAGTTTTATGGAATTCCAATGTGTGTGGGCACTAAGGTAAGCTAAGTATGCACGCAACATGGGGGCAGAAAGACCAGAAAAAGTAATTGCTTACTTTTAAAAAAAACCGAGAAGGAACAGAAAGAATTATTCGATTAACGACTCAGAGTATATTATGAACGCACTTAAGAGTTTGGAATTTTATACATGCAACATATATGTTGACAACTATACAGACATAGAAGACTCTGATATAAGTTAAAAGAAAGAATTGAGCTCAGGGCATAAATAATGGATTGAGTTGTTAGAAGATTGTATCATGAATATTCCATAAAGCCCATGAAAGGCTAAAGTAATAACTAAGACTAGGAGCTGCAGATCGGAAGAAGCTTAAGTCTACATTAAGGCTGATCAAAAGGAAGAGGAAACTAAAGAATTACATCAACCAAGTAAATCAGGAGTCTGATTATTGGACCCAGAAAATTATGGAACATTGCAGGATCACTCATAATATCAGAGGTACAAGAGAGAAAGTACAACAACCATATTCCATAACGGCCCTACGATGAAGCCAGTTAGAAAAGTACCAGCCTCATAAGAAGTCAGTACGAAGCTTCCACCGGATTGTGTATGCACCATAGCTGCAAGTATTATAATAGAGCTTCAAGTTATGGACGTGAATTATACCCATGTGGATGGGAGATCATGAAAACAATAGAANTTATACCCATGTGGAAGGGAGGTCATGAAAGAAATAGAAGATACGATGCAAGATTTTAAGGTAGTAAGGTAAAGGTGAACACCATACGAAATACTCAGATGCAGAAGGTTGTGAATAGTCCATACTTCGGATAAAAGGCTAGAAGCACGGGGATTCAGTATCCAAGAATAATAGCGGCATCGTCAGTAGCATATCTTCCAACCTATGGTTTCTAGGTATCGAGAGATCTAGCCAAGAAAGTAAAGAAGAATTATAGATCATGTGATGTCTCGATTGATGTTCCAGAATAACATAAGGAAATCTATGGTGCAAGCAAGTTGAAGGAAGGTTGCGAATAGTATAAATAGATACGTATAGGTTGCAAGATAAAGTATAGTAAAGCAACAAGGTTTTATGACATGAGTAAGGATGAGAAAGGGTGAGTGAGAAGGGGACGGGAATGGATAAGTCCTCAGGATTAAGACCATGAAAACAAGAGAGCTAATGGTTTCTCTAAGTTATAGAAAGTTCAGTATAGCCTGAATGAACTCAAAAAGAATCTAAGACTAATAGCATCTAGAAGAAATAGAATGCTGCCCTAGTAGTAAAGTGAGGGTATGATTGTGATAGATAAAGGATGACGTTGGGCCTTCGATTGAGTAATGACTTGAAGAGGATTTCATAAATTGTACGGGATTAAAATACCCCTGTAAGGTGAGTCATATTGGAATGCTATAAAATATAGTTATGAAAGTATAGTATCGCCCCTAGGTGGATCAATCACGTGAGCCCTAGCGGCAGTGTTACATAAGAGATCAAGTTAGCAATGGTAGATGATAGATCAACATTAAGGTGAATCAACAATGGATGGACAAAAGTCACAAAGTATAAGGTGAGATTAGGCCATCATTCTTATGATGAACAATCATGAGGAAGCATTAAAGGAAATAGATTTATACATATGGGACGAACAAAGAACGTAAGCTGGAGTTTGGTAGCAGACCTTAGTAACGATAAATCGAGGTAAGAGTTATGGTATATTATGACCTACTTAGATGCAGTAAAGTCATGCGGATAGATAACCGGGCCTATGAAATAAGATATAGTAATATTCGTAAGTTCGATAAAGTACCGAGCGAAGAACTGCAATATACCTATAGATGCCCAGAGGGACATCTTGTCAAGCTTTGTATATGTTTACAAAGTGAGGCCTAGAGATTGGCTAAAAGCTGGAGGGGAGAGTCACATAAGCGCATATATAAGGAAAAAGTCGTACAGACTGCATGACCGAAGTAGCAAGAGTTACGAAATTGGAAGAATTCCAACCACAGGTCGTGGTACGAGAAAGAGGCTTACAGGTGGGAATACCCTGGACTTTGGATTTATTCACAGAACAATTGCCTAGATGGAAAGGAGAGTATTAAAATATTTGCAAGAGCTATAGGTTATGATAATGATAAGTGCATCAGTCAACATTTGAGGAGGAATGTTCCAAAAGGAGGAATGATGTTACACCCCATGTTTTCGTACGTAAAAGTACGCCATAAGTAAATTGATGGAAGCTCAGAAATGAGATGTTACATCCTGCATTTTTGTATGTTAAAGTTTAGTCATAAATCGACGTAAGTTTGGGAATGAGTTTATTGTAAGTCTATAAGCATTATGCTATTTCAAACAAGTGATGAGTAAATTCGTGAAGGTGAGAGAGTAAGCGGGTCGAAGAAAATGAGTTTCGTCGAAGTTTGTCATTTTAAGATAAAATACGGTCCAAGATATAATACCCGGTATTTATGGACTAGTGCGATACAAGGTATCATATGACCATAATAGTAAGGTGTACAAAGTGTATTAAAAGTGAGTAGTATTTTAAGTAATTTGAGATAATTCTTAATTATGTGGGTAATTGGTTAATTATTGGATTAGTGAGAAATTATCAAGTTAATTAAGGGACTGGTAATTAATTAAAATGTTTTGGATAAGCTTAATGGAGATTAACGTGGAAGCCAAATACCTTACATAAACATGACTCTTAAATTCAAATAAAAGGTGGCAAAACTTGGAGGTGTCTTTGGCCAACTAAGCCACAAGTGGGGCTCACACCCACTAATACAAAATCTTCTCTAAAATCACCAAATAAAGAAGGGTCACACTTACAATGATCAGATTTTTCAATAGTAATGTGAATTACTTCATCAAGTTCATACTACACTAATAAAAGTAACGGGTGAATGCTCAACAAATTCGTATGAAAATGTAGCAACGGGATTTTGCAATTCTAAGGGAGTACGGTGCAATCCTTCTCAAGAATATCATACGAATTTTTTCCTACTTCGATCCGCCATTACGTGTTGTCACAATTGACGTGTGTTAGAGGGATTGTCAAGAGAGTCGGCTCATGTATGTTAAGGCTAACCCTTTCCTTCAATTTGGCATGATCTCATAATTACATGTGTTTGATAATGAGGCATAAAGAGAAGTTCATACTCCCGAATTTATATACATTATCCTAATCTCATAAATTACGGTATTCTCTTTATCGGCACTTCATATTTAATTGAGTATTATCTTCTTCCACTCAAGAGAGCGGAGAGCCTATATATACAGTATTATAGTATTTTCATTACCATCGAGCTATAATCAATAGGCAGGCCCCTATTGGGCAACCGCTGATCAAATGGTAAGTTATATACCGAGCCTATTGTGGCCGAGTGCCTATGAGTGAGCCGAGTTGGCCGAGTTACAGACCCAAGTATGGCTGAGCGCCTATGAGCGATCCTACTACGGCAGAGCAGTTGTATATATACCGAGCCTTATAGAGCCAGATAGATATTTTACTTGAGAGAGTTGAGTCAGTATCAGTAGGTAAGCATATCTTCAAATTATCTTTGACTCCCAGTTACTGTTAGTTATTATATTATCAGTTTAGTTTCATCTTTCAGTATATTGCCTTACATAATGGGTAAATTATGTTGTACTGACGTCCCTTTTTTGGGGACGCTACATTTCATGCGTGCAGGTTCAGACAGACAGACAGGTAGACCTCCTCATTATGTGTTGCCCGAGTTCAGCTTGATCGATAAACTCCATGCCATTCGGAGTTGCCGGGTCTAGAGCTTTATGTACATCTTGTGTATATATGTATATATGTTATGAGTAGGTCGGGGCCCTGTTCCGATCACAGTATATCTATCAGTAGAGGCTTGTAGACATATCCTGTCAGTTAGTGCAATATGTTGGATTTGTAGGCCTTGTATGTATATTTTGTTGGTTTGCTAGCCGTAGTAGTTATGACGGCCTTGTCGGCCCAGCTTTATATTGATGTTAGTCAGCATTCGCAATTGTCTTGCAATGTGGCCCATGGCAAAAATATGACATTATATGATCAGAGTCCCTTAGTCGCAAGTTGGTACTCAAGGATAGGTGAAGCACCTGGTGCCGGTCTCGCCCCCCCAAGTTCGGGGTGTGACACCGGGATGCTGATTATGTGCATATGGGTTTCGAAGAGTTCTCGATGGTGTTGACCTCAGCTTGAGATGGATATTTTCCATAGGTATGACGAGTATGTTGCGTTGTAATATTCTCACGAATGGGGTTTAGTGGTAGGTTTCCTACTGATAGAGTATGTATCATGCTTGTGCTTCAGAGTTATTAATGATATTCTTGTACTTATCATATGATGGCATGATAGATGCAGTGTCGCGCGTGTGATTGCAGTTTGCAAGTACGAGGTTGTCGTTCCGTTAGAAGAGAAGGTCATGAGTTCTATACAGCCATGGACAATTTTAGATGTTTAGAAGAATGATGGCACTATTTTGATATCACCTGAGAAGAGCGTGTATTTCAGAAAGGCGCACTGTGTTTTGACTTACAGATGCTTAACTGGTATTACTGTAATCTAATGGTTGATCGACTAATGATATTCAGATTTTGGATGTGTGGCACGAAACAGTTATGGAAGTATCTTTTGTGACATGATTGTGTATGAGGGACGTGTTAGTCTTATGAGTGTCAAAGTTAGGATCAGACGTGGAGATTCGTGTATTCTAGGGATTTGAAGAACAGAAGGGTTCTCAAAGGAAGATTGTTCCTTGGTTGCGGACAGTGAAGGTATGTTAAGAGGTTGGCGGCTGAGTGTATATATTGTGGATGGGTTATTGTGGACTTTTTGGGGGTTATCTACATATTTTGGGAGGATACGAATGGATTCAGAGGCCACAGGAAGGCCTATTGAGGGTATGTATTCTACATCGGGTCAGAATTGTTTACTCAGCACATCTATTATTGAAGGGTTTGTCATCAGTTAGAGTTGATACTTATTCGTGCTTGATATATTCAGGGTGTTGCTCTTCTATGTTATGATGGGTTGTGAGACTGTTGACTGTTTACACATATGATGTGGTTCTATTTGGTCCTTGTGTCGGAATTCGAGCAAAATGGCTCTTGGCGTGTCGAATGGTTGATTTCTCTTTTGTTATGGTTTTCCTATTTGTGGTATATTGTGTTATCCGTTTCTCCATGGTTATGATCATGCACATTGCATATTGTTGTTAATATGCATATGGTGGTTGATTATGAGCATCATGGCTCGAGGTACTTCATGTGGACCGGTGTTTGGATTGGGTCACGCATCGTAGCAGAGCTATGCTGGGATATGACCCTTTGTGTTTATCTTATGTGTTTTGGTTCTCATTTGTGTAATGGGTTCATAGCAATTTTGGTGGTATATGTTGAGCTTGCGGGATGATGCTCTCATTTGATTCTCTTTCCTTTATTGGGTATAGTCGAGTTAGTGCTTGATTGGTGCACGGATTGCACGGTATGGGGCCATAGATGGTATTGGTGTGGCATGTCAGTCGAGCAGCTTGTATTGGATGAGATAAGGTTATTGGACTTGGAATGAGTATTATCGAACTTGATTAAGGTATGTTTGGAATAATAATGTTATTAGTCAGCTTAGAAATTGGCAATGATTCTTATCGGGTGAGAGAGCTCTATGACTTATTGATCTGATGGGTGGTTATGAGTTTTTGCGTGTTTCTTTCATCATTAGCAGTGTACGAAAGTTTAGAACAAGGTTTTATTTGATATGAGATTTGTTAATAGTACTAGGTTTGTTATTGAGCACCTAATATGATCGGAAGTTATTGCTATGAGTATCTGAGTTAGGGTAGAATATCGTGTGATTGTATTTGGTACATGGTTATGGCTTGATACAGCTTGTTCAGACTTTATAAGATTTCAGATGCGTGAATCGGGTCTTGTAATGGATTGCGGATGTTGGAGATTTGGTTCTAAGGCGTATGGACTAATGTTGAAGTAAGGATCTTAGTTATATTGTGTTTTTAGGCTTACATGGTATTGTTTGTGATCGT
The DNA here is from genome assembly GCA_000715115.1 of Nicotiana otophora. Lineage (NCBI taxonomy): Eukaryota > Viridiplantae > Streptophyta > Magnoliopsida > Solanales > Solanaceae > Nicotiana > Nicotiana otophora. The sequence continues at coordinate 2,511 of AWOL01S0089785.1, read as the reverse complement.
GAAGCACATTTTGGCTGCCCGTTTTATTAACTCTATGCGATTGCATAAATGGCCATGCGATCACGTACCGACTTATGCGATCATGTAGTACAAGTGTGGTGCTTCAGCTTCTGCCTCTTTCCTTCTTCGCGATCGCAACTTGGCCCACGCATTCGCAGTGCATTGGGAGTTAACCTTCCGCGAACGCGAAGGGTAAAACTCACGACTCAGAATTTCCTCTTCGCGATCGCAGGAATGGCTTCGCGATCGCGAAGCACAATGAACCAGATGACAGCAGAAGCTAAAAACCAGATTTTGCTCAAACTTCAAGTGGTCTGTAGGCTATCCGAAACTCACCTGAGCCCTCAGGGCTCCAAACAAAGCATACACCCAAGTCTTAAAATATCATACGAACTTGCTCGTATGATCAAATCACCAAAATAACACCTAGAACTACGAATCGGACACCAAATCAAAGAAAATTTTCAAGAAAACTTCAAAACTTATATTTTCAAAACCGGACGTCCGAATCACGTCAAATCAACTCTATTTCTCACCAAATTCGGCAGACAAGTCATAAATATTATAGTGGACCTATACCGGGCTCCGAAACTAAAATACAGACCCGGTGTCAATAAATCCAACATCAGTAAATTCTTAAAAGTCATTAAGCTTTCAAACTTTTAATTTTTCATCTAAATTCCATATCTCCCACTATAGACCTCGGAATTCGATTCTGGGCATACGCCCAAGTCCCAAATCATGATACAGACCTACCGGAACTGTCAAAACACTGATCCAAGTCTGTTTTCTCAAACTATTGACCAAAGTCAACTCGGTTTAGTTTTAAAGCTCTATTTCACATTTTAATCCATTTTTAACACAAAACTTTTCCGGAAAATTATAACGGCCTGCGCAAACAAGTTGAGGAATGATAAATAGTGCTTTCAAGGTCTTAGAACATAGAATTAATTATTAAATTTAAAGATGACATTTTGGGTCATTACATTCTCCACCTCTAAAACAAACGTTCGTCCTCAAACAAAGTTAGAAAAAGTACCTATGTTGGTGAATAAGTGTGGATATTTACTCCGCATGACCGACTCGGACTCCTAGGTAGATGCCTCTACCGACTGACCTCTCCAGTGCACCCGAACTAAAAGATAACTCTTAGACCTCAATTGTCGGACCTGCCGGGCTAGAATAGCTACCGGCTCATCTTCATAAGTCAAATCCTTGTCCAATTGAACTGAGCTGAAGTCTAACACATGGGACGGATCACCATAATATTTTCGGAGCATAGACACATGGAACACCGGATAAAACATTGATAAACTAGGTGATAATGCAAGCCTGTAGGCTAATTCACCCACCCTTTCAAGAATTTCAAAGGGTCCAATATACCTAGGGCTCAACTTCCCCTTCTTTCTGAACCTCATTACACATTTCATAGGTGAAACTTGGAGTAATATTCTTTCTCCAACCAAGAATGCAGTATCACGAACCTTACGGTCGGCATAACGCTTTTGCCTAGACTGAGTTGTGCGAAGTCGATCCTGAATAACCTTGACCTTATCCAAGGCATCCGGTACCAAATCGATACCCAACAACCGAGCCCCTCCTGGTTCAAACCATCCAACTGGCGAACGGCATCTCCTTCCGTATAATGCCTCATATGGAGCCATCTGAATGCTCAACTGGTAGCTATTATTATAAGCAACCTCCGCAAGTGGCAAGAACTGATCCCAAGAACCTCCAAAATCTATAGCACAAGTGCGAAGCATATCTTCCAATATCTTAATAGTGTACTCTGACTGTCCATCTGTCTGTGGATGAAATGTTGTACTCAACTCAACCCTCGTGCCTAATTTATGTTGTACAGCCCTTCATAAGTATGAGGTAAATTGCGTACCCCGATCTGAAATAATAGACACGGGCACACCGTGTAGGCGGACAATCTCACGAATGTAAATTTCAGTTAACCGCTCTGAAGAATAGGTAACTGCCACTGGAATAAAATGTGTTGACTTGGTCGACCTGTCCATAATGACCCAAACTGTGTCTAATTTTCTCTGAGTCCGTGGGAGCCCAACAACAAAATCCATAGTGATACGCTCCCACTTCCACTCAGGAATTTCTAACTTCTGAAGCAAACCACCAAGTCTCTGATGCTCGTACTTGACTTGCTGACAATTTAGACACCGAGCTACATATGTAACTATATCATTCTTCATTATCCTCCACCAGTAATGTTGTCGTAAATCTTGATACATTTTGGCGACTCCTGGATGAATAAAATGCCTGGAACTGTGTGCCTCTTCAAGAATTAATTCACGAAGCCCATCAACATTAGGCACACAAATACGACCCTGCATTCGCAGAACTCCATCTTCTCCCACAACAACCTGTTTGACATCCCTATGCCGCAATGTGTCCTTAAGGACAAGCAAATGAGGATTATCATATTGTCGCTCTCTGATGCGCTCATATAAAGAAGATCGAGCGACTGTGCAAGCTAGAACCCGACTGGGT
>AWOL01S0089759.1:571-39553 GCA_000715115.1 Nicotiana otophora | reverse complement strand
AACAAACAAACATTCAAATCCCATACTATCAAACCAAAACATTAGTTAAATTCTAAATATTCAATATCAAGTCTAAGTAGCTAATACACATCGACATTAATATAATAAAATCTAAATATATATATATATATATACCACATCATCCAAATCTACCATAAAATCTAAATATAAAATCTAAACATCCAAGAATAGTAATCAACCATAAATCACTACTACGTATCAGATTCAGTCTCTTCATTATCATAAGAGTGAGGCATGTATTTTTTTATGTATTTATCCATTCTAGCAATGTGAGCTTCAGCTGTTTCACATCGTTTCGACAGCAACTCAATTTGCTTTTGCATTGCTTCCGATTTTTCCTGATTTTGCGTAGTAGGAGCATCCGAAACTAATGACGATGGACGAAAAGAGGAAGGTCATTGTACTCCAAGCCTGTAAACTCTTCCTTTGGATACACCACCTGCTACATCTATCCATATTGAAGTCATATCATCGGGTGACGGTTGGATTGGGGCACCATCATCAGAAGTAGGCTGCGTCTGACACCATTCATCCAAGCTTCTTTGATATCTATCCTAAAATAAAAGTAATAAAGATTATATAAATAAATTAATATCAAAGTGAAAATAGTCTTAAAGTTATGATCTTACATATTGTTCCGATGCACGTGTCTCAACCCATCCTTCTCTTGAATCATCTTTCTTCGTTTTCTTATGTGTCTCCGCAAAGACCTCAGCATGAGACACTGGTCCCCTTTTTAACTTTTTTTGCAAAATTAATAGGATATATAATTTGGAAAAAAGTTCAATTATGTTTAAACAAAACCAAGGAAAATAAAGGTGTAAATTACCAATCTCCGTCGATGCGCAGCAAAACTCATAGATCCCCCGGTGTGCAACGAGCCACCCTTTTGAGAGGCTCGGGCTGCCTTTGCTCGTTCACTCTTCTTCTTAAATTCAACACTATCCCATATTGCTAAAACTTTTATCCACACATATTCTCTTATCCAACCAGGCTTCTCCCTCTTTTCTCGAGCTTCATACAATGAACTTGAAATTGCTTTTTTTGCTTTCTTCACGAATACATCTTTTATTTTATTGTCATATCGTTGCTCCCACACACACTTAATCTGGAAAATAATTAAATAAAGTAGAGTGAAATTGGGTATTTGATATATAATTTAAAAATAAAATTTATATATACCCTAAACTGATTCCAAATTGCATCTCTAATATGATATAAAATTTCTTTTCATATACTCCAAGCATCATCGTAAAGTGGCTTAATAGACTTTGTAACCATATGCGCGGCAGTAAATAGAGGGCGAAACCTGCATTAAAATTAACATATGTAAAATGTATATTCAACAGACTAAAAATAAACATAAGGATTACTTACCCATCATGCTCATTCGGAACGATAATTAGCCTACTATATGCATCATATTGTGGAGTCTCTCTATCACTTTGACCCCGAGAAGTTGCTGGTGTAGCACTGGCAACGGATGGTAATGTTGGTGTGCCAGAGACTCCAATATTTAACCTAGATACGGTGTGCTTGATGACGGAGATGCAGCTGGAGTCGATAAAGTACGCAGTGCTGAGGAGCTACCTTGTTGACAAATATGAAAACCGGGAGAAGAATTTTCATTTGGTGTGGGAATAAAATTAAGGTTAGAGCCAGAGTTCATGCCATCTGAAGACATAGAAATGTGGACAGGCGAGGTGGGGGCATAAAAATTGTAGGTGGCAACGAAGTCGACTGAGGAGGAAAAGTAGGAGGAGGCCTCATATGTGGAGGAGGAGAGTAACATGCAGTTGGAGATTTTAATTGAGTCCCTTACCTTACGTCGTCGACGATGCTACCCCCATATGCAATATAGCACCTTACTTCTTAAATATTTAAAGCTTTTAGTCAATTGAGTGAACTCCCATATAGTTCAACAAGATTGAGATTCCATCTCAATATAAGTTTACTCTTATTTTTGTTCTAAAATTAGTTCAGTCCAACTACTATTGTAAGTTCCATGTCACTCAAATTTAACATCTCCTAAGCTTTTGACACTAAGTAGCTGCAGACTAATTAACATGTGCTTTCAGCACTCAAATTGAACATATATATAGATAAAGTGTGTGTGTGTGTGTGTAGAGGGGAGAAAGGACAAAACCGTTTTTATAGGACAAAAAAGAAGAAGCAAGAAGTTGTTTCCTTTTTTCAAACATCCAAATGAACACAGAAAGACTAAAAACAATAGGACACACAGCAAAAAAAAAAAAAAAAAAAAAAAAAAAAACTCGAACTCCAAGAAAGTAGTACCAAAACACTATGAAAGTACAGCATAAATTCATATGTACATTTGTTTAAAAATGGAACAAGAACAGTCTAGAAAAAGCTCGATCACAACTGATATTTTCTATTTGTATTACAGTGCTCTTACTGTAGATTCTCTATTTGCATTATCCAACCAACTAATTAGACAGTAGATATAAGAAAGCAAAAGCTCGGTCACAACCGGTATTTTCAATAAGCACGACTAAATAAAGCATCAAAACATAGTTGCACTACCACAAATCTGGAAACATTGAGGACAATACTCCTACATTCCACTATTTGAAGGGAGAAAACCAACAGAGAGATCTGTAAAATTAAAGAAATATGTAAATGTAATTTGTATTACAAGTAATATCCAGGGCATAATCACTTACAACAGCATTTATGCCTCTAAGGTGTAAATAAAATCTTAACATTAACCATAGTGGTGCCGTTGATTTTGCACACTAAAAACGAAACCCTAATCTTGGCCGAAGATTAGACGGGGGAGAGAGAGAAATAAAAAGAGTGAGAGCGTACTTGATGAAGACCCCGTCGCGAATTTTGCCGGTGCCGTTGAGAGAGAGAGGCGAGGAGATAGTATAGAGAGAGACACAGAGTAAGAGAGAGAGTGTGGTAAAAAAGAATTAGAAAAATAAGGAGTTAGGGAGAAAATAACTTAACTTTTTCGACTACTGTAGTCGCTAAGTACGGTATGCCAATCTTCCGACTACTGTAGTCGAAAACTATATATTATTTAATTTTTTTAATTAAAATAATTTCGACTACAACTGTCATGACCACTTGGTCAAAAGTTGTTTGACTTTACTATCCAATGTTCTGATTACGGTAGTCGGAAAATTCTATGCGCGCAATTTTCCGCGAAACTTTACGATTATATTAGTCGAAAACGTAGTCGGAATAATTCTTAAAAATAAATAAAAAAATAAATATGAGATTTCCGACTACAGTAGTAGAAACATTGCGACTGACATTTTGTAGTCAGAAAAAAAAGAAGAAGGTATTTTCTAGTAGTGATTGCTAAATACAGTGACAAATTAAAGTCATTTGCCAAGTGAGCCAAGATTTTTTCTAGCTAGGCTGTGTCCCCTAATAAGACCTTGGGCCCGTGACAAATTAAAGTCATTTGCCAAGTGAGCCAAGATTTTTTCTAGCTAGGCTGTGTCCCCTAATAAGACCTTGGGCCCGTGACAAATTAAAGTCATTTGCCAAGTGAGCCAAGATTTTTTCTAGCTAGGCTGTGTCCCCTAATAAGACCTTAGGCCCTGACCATTATATATATATATATATATATATATATAAGTAGGCAATATATATATAAGTAGGCAATAGGAAAGTGAGGTGGCACATCTCTTAAACCAAGAAACATATTTATCTTTTTTCTCTTTTTTGGGGGGTTTTCATCATTTTTTTCATTTATTTTATATTAAAAATTCTATTTCATAACTCACACCTCTTTATCTTCATAACTTATATTTCAATAATCTCAATAACTCCCGTGTCTTTCATATTCATAACCTCTAAATATTTAATGTGTAAGTTTATGACAATTTATTATATGTTCCTCTATATGTACCTTTATAAGGAATTTTATGTTTTGAACAAATATGATTGATACTAAGTTTACATCCTGCTTATAATGATTTGAGTTACCTCTATGTCAAAGGTTGTAGAGTGGAAAAGAAAAAATATAATAAGATATGGTTTAAATTATATTCGTTGTTGTTTGTTTAAGGTAAATGCACGGAGATATTCCATGCAGGTGTGAATCTTAAGAAGAATGTTTCAGAGAAAGTGCCAAATAATGAGACGAAGATTGAAGTAAAGCCTATTTTATAATTCTCATTAATGGTCTTTGATTTTGTCATCTTTAGGTTTTTGTTGTATAAGTTGAAGTAGTGATTTTTTTCAAATAATACATAGAGTTTGATATCTGTTTTTTGTTGTATATATTTATACTATACAATTACAATAACTTTGATTCGTGATTTTCTCCTATGCCGAAGTGAGACTTTAATGTGCTTTTCTTTTCCTGTTATATATAGATTTATTATTTTTCTATATGTTCTTAATTCTTTTTGTCTTTATTTCTTTTCTTCAATGAATTTTTTTGAACTGTTTTTCCTTGTCTAAAGTTGTTTCTCTTCTAACACTCTTTAACTCCTTAAATTTCCTTCAAATGAGTTTCATAAATTTATAACGTGTTTACTCTATCGTTCTTTTTCAATATTCTCAGTTTGTTTTCGTATTTTCATAATACTCAAAGATTTAATTACTTTTGGTGTTCAAAAGAAAAAGGAAGAAACAAAAGTAAATAAGGATGGGATCAAAAGAAGAATAGCCCTACAAAGAAAAAGTGTGACGTTGTGCACTACAAGAAACTTCACTTTTAACGAAAGGACATGAATCCTGTCCTTATAAGTGTACTTCTAGTGACCAACAATTTTTCCGGATATTAAAGTAAATTTTTAATTTCAACATTATCAGAAAAACATATTCTATCATTAAAAGAAAAATATTCGGTCGTTAAAAAGTAATTTATTAAATAAAACAGGCGCAAACCTTTTCCCTCTTTTTTTTTGCCCAAACCCAACCCCACAATCCCCAAAAGAAAACCCATAGTTTGGATAAAAAAAACTCTTGTTTCAATTGGAAGAATGAAGAAAACTGCTCACCGCCGGCGCCGTCTCTTGCGATTGCCCATCTTGGAGTAAACTTCTTTGAATAAGAATACTGCCTATCTCCTCCGTTAACATCGACTCCTCGTCTAAGAATTTCCTTCTTATTGTAAGTTTATAATCGCTAAACTTGATGTTTTAACTATTGATTGGAATTGAATATTCTTTTCATTGTCCAATGGTCTCTCGGTTTGATGGTATTGGTCTGCTTTTCTTTGTGCTTATCAAGTATTTTGGATTCCTTCTTAAAATATTAATGTTTCCCAATACTATCTTTTATCAGAGTCTAGGTATTTTGGATTAAACCTACCCAGAGTTGCAATTTTCTTTATTTTTTGTTGTTTTGTTGACCTAAGTATGGATTCATTTGGTACATGAGGTGAAGGGAGAAATAGGTACAAATATAGGAAGTTGTAATCTCTTTTTCCTTGTCATATATGATTTTTCTATAAATTGCTCTTTATCTATGTGTTTTTCGTTGCAGTTATGGCTGAAGATATTACAATGAAGACATAATGGGTTTTTAAAAAATAATCACTAGTTGGATGAACTGAAATACAGGGGATTTTACATTTCTATAAAGTTCTTGTCTGAAAGAACGCGTTGCACTCTTTTTTCCTTGAACCGATTTTATCCCAAATGAATTTATTAGCAAGGTTTTTAACGAGGCAACAGTAAATCGTGCTAACTTAGATTCGAAGGCCGCTATTAAATCAGAGTCAATGGGCGCATCAACAGTATCCGAGCCCTCTCAAGATCAACCTCGAATACTGGGGGCCATCACCTTCGGGTTAAGGATTTTAGCAAGGAAAGAAGGAAACTTTGTACTTGAATAGCCTAGGCTTGGTAGTTAAGATTTATTGTAAGGGCCAAACGGTCAAGTGAATCGTGCCCACATAGGCCACCTTAGCCGTGATACAAGCTTTTACACACTTTCAATCATGTACTTTGCACATATAAATGAAATAAAGTTTCCACCTTGCTATTACGCATTCTTGATTCTTAAAACATAGATCTTAATAGCCCAAGGGCTACCCCTACTCAAGGACTGTCGTCCGAAAAAAGTTCGGTCAACTCCGGCTATCAAATTCCGGAGGCACAAAACCTATTAGGTAGTGCCTAAACACAAAATGCTACGACCATCCTAAAAAATAGCTCGGAGATGTCCGAAGTTTGTAATCAGAACATAAGTCCTTCATAAAAATTCAAAACCTACTGAAATATTTACCCTCGGCAAAAGCATCGTCTGAAATCACTTAAGCATATCGAAAAAACTTCTGATCACACCGAGTTTTCAGAGCCTCGAGCAAATAAAGTTGCATCTAAGTCAGGCTCTGTTCGGACCTCCGAAAAATAGACTTATTACTATATTTTATTCTATTCTAAGTCATTAGAAATATTTACAAAAATAGAAATTATGAAAAGATGCTAAAAGAGTAGAGACTCGAAATTGCCAGAAAGGGAAATTTTATATATTCCGAAATGTATTGACCAAGGACCAACAAAAACATCCTCAAATTAAAAAAAAACATATACAAGATAATAACTAAAAAATAAAAAAATCTAAGGCTTTCATGCCTAATCATCACCGGGGGCCGACTCGTCGCCAGAACTGTCGGAGCCTTCGGTGCCTTCAGGCTCGGAAAGTTTTTCGCCTCGGCCTCTAGATTTATTGCTTCCTCGATCTTAGCCGACAGGTCGAAGACTCGGGCGTGAATCTTTTCGAGGGTCTCCCTTTCGAGACAGTCGACTTATATATTCGGCATTGGTCTTCAAGCGGGCCTCAGCCTTTCAACATCGGCCTTGTATTGTGCCACCATCTCCTCGGCATCGGTAGAGGTTGTCTCCAACTTGGACTTAATTACCTCGTACTTCCCTACCGAGGGTGTCCCGCTATGCGACAACTGAACTCAGTTGTGCTCGGAGCTCATCATTCAGCTGGGACCGTTTGTCAGCTTTCTCCTTTGCCACCCGAAGTTGAACCTCTACCGATGCCATATTTGCCTGGAGAGTTTCCTTCTCCAAAGCCAGCAGGTCCATTTTGCTCTTCCACCCGTCGTCCATGACTTGGATCTCGTTCATCTCAGTTCGGAGTTGGTCGATTTAGTCAATCTTCTGTTGGACCTGCGAGGTTTTTTCGTTAGTCACTATGACTAGTTCCTCGTTTTTAACTTCAAAGACTTTTACCTTTTTGACCAGGTCGGTTGAAGCTTCCTTCTAAGCCCTATCCAGCTCGGCCTGAAGGTCCTTGACGGCCCTGTCTTGTTGCTCGCTGAGGAGCTTGTACATGTCCTTCTTTCGAACCTGCTCCTTGAGCTCGAGCTCGAGATGATTGACCTCGACACGATACCGTAAAAAGCTCTCGTGGTGAAGTACCGAGGCCTGCAAGACAACAAAATTTGTGAGAAATATCAAAACCTAAGTAAAATACAAGAAAACGTAATGATGCCTTACCCGGTTCAGCGCCTACTGCGCCTCATTAAAAAGACATGACACGTCCACTTCGTTCATTTTTGCCTGGTCCCCCTCGGTCACCAGGCATCAGAGGTAGATGGCTACACCCACGGGAGCATATAGAACCCGGGAATCCTCTAGGACAGTAAGAATAATCGCTCTCTTGCGACCAGGGTCCACACTCGGTGCGGGAAACTAATTAATCAATTTTTGGCTCGAACTTGGCCCGCCAGCTTTCGAAGATATATCCTTCTTCGGGACTTCCAGTTCACCCAGCCTGGAAAAATCTTCCGAAGTGGATGAGTCCACACCATCGAAGAAAGAATGAAGGGGGTCGTCCGCGCCATGAACCCCTTCACTGGACTTCTCTTTTCCTACTTGGGTCTCCTCAAGCATGGACTCGGTGTAGGAGGGCGTCTCTATAATTTCTATTACACCGGGCGATTCCTTCAGAGCGGAGCCGGCATCTAGGGGGTCCTACCCCCGTCTCCATATCGGCCTCTCTAGTCTGAGGGAGGTCAGCCTCACGAATCTCCCCCTCGGCTGCCGCCTGCTCCCCGGGAGGGGTCAATCCATGGGCACCAAAAATGTCGTCTTCTTCCGACTCATCCCTGAGCTGGAGAAGCAAGTCGAAATCTGGAACCTGGGAGCTGATACTCTTCTTGGGATTATGAGACACCCTCTTCTTTGGCGTCACCTCGGGACCTGGGGAGCCGAAGATTTTCTTTTCCTCCTCTTCGTTTCCCCCGTGGCAGCCCCGGGCTGTCCCGTAACGGAGGGATCAACGGACAAGGATACATCCTCGTCTCCTTCCAAAGGCCTAAGCTCGGTGGTCTTAGGAAAACGTATAAAAGAAAGAAGAAAGGTTAGTATGATGTGAGTTAAGAACACGGTAATAGCTATTTGAAGGAGAACCTTATCATGAGAACATGCCTCCAATCGGCCCTTCGAAAGATTGCGCCATAAGCGCTCGAAGTACGACATCTGGTTGCAGATGCCTTTGATCCACTCCTTGAGCAGGGGGGGCGTATTTGGAACCCGAGACACAACTGTACAACCACAAATACGAATGATGAGAAAAGAGATGAAGGAAAGTTGACACTTAAGGAAAGGCTGGACTTACGAGATGCATTCCACTTCTCGGGGAATTGCATGAACTTGGAGGGGATCAGGTCTTCAGTGTTCACCCGACTGAAGTACCCCTGCTAGCCTTAGTCTTGATCTTCGTCAATACTCGAAAAGGGGACTTGCTGGCCCGGCGAGTGAGCTTGATTAATCCCCTTTGGAAAATTCGGTAACTGAATAGATGGAGCAGGTGATCGAGGGTGAACCGACGAGACTCGGTGTTATTCGCAAAATAGCGGAGGATGATAACGATCCTCCAAATAGATGGGCGGATTTGCCCGAGGCACATTTCGTACCTCTTACAGAAGGCCAAAATCATCGGATCCATCGGGCCCAGCATTAACGGGTAAGTGTAAACACTTAGGTATCCATCCACGTGGGTAGTAATATCATATTCGGACCCGGGGACTACTACATCCTTGCCTTCCCATTTGCAGTCCTCTCAGACCACGGGAAGGACATCTTCGGTAATGGAACATATATATCTACATGCTCCTTCGCCCAGGTCCTGTTTAGATGAGGGCCTCTCGACTTTGAAGTCGTTCGCGATTGAGCAACCCCCGAGTACAAAGCACTTCAGGGGAGGCTCAGCGGCAGCCTCGGGGGAGATGTCTCGGGGACAGACACCTCGGGAGCGGCCACCTCAGGAATAGCCGCCTTGAAAGCAGCCACCTTGGCATTCGTGGACGGGTGGGAAGATGAAGAGCAGCCTGTTAGGGAACTGATTTGGAAGTTTTAGCCATTGTTATCTGATAAAATTTAAAAATTTGAAGAAAAGGTATGAAGGTTTGGAAGAACAAGTTTGAAGGCTGAACAATAGGGTATGAAGATTTGAAGGAAATCTGGGTAAGAACTTAAGAACAATTATGAAGATTTGAAGATCAAAGATGAAGGTATGATGGTTTGAAAGAAGTTGATGATAGCTAGAAAATTCGAAGGTGGAAGCTTGTTCGGAAAGTAGAAAAAGAACAAAGGGTGGAAGCTTTTATAGGGGAGGTACGCGACGGTTCGCATTCGGAGGCAACCAGCCGATGGTTGACAGTGTCTGAAGTCAGAACGACACGACTGATGGGACATTTTAACTTCTTTGTCGTTTCGGTTGTAACGTACGAAAGAAAGAACCGAAGAACATATGTTGTTTCTTATCGTTTCGGCAAACCCCGATTTCGACTATCTGTATACGGGTAAAACCAAGGCTAGTGAGCATCCCGATTTCTCGATGGGGGCAAACTAAGCAAGGACATAACTACATGAAATAGGATCGAAGCTCAGAACCACTCGTACTAAGGCCCAAACGAAGCGCTTACCACCGGGGCCATCGAGACAACGTCCCCCGAATCCGGTTCAGGCTCCAAGACCTCGTAAGGCATAATCAAACGGTTGTACACGACTAACAAAGGGTCGTGATATCCGCGTCCAACCAGATATCATGACGTGGATCTCGGCCTATATCGACAGCGGATCAGTGATTAACGAAAAAGAAGATTTGTACCTTTCTTAAAATTATATTTAGGGTAAAATTTCCCTACTATATAAAGGGGAAGTTTATTATTTAATAGACATACTGTAAACACGCATATCAAGGCAATATACACTTGTTTTTTCTGCTTCTAAAAGTTATTCTTATTTTTGCTCATAGTTTTTCATAAGTATTTGGCTTCGAATCGAGGGCAAAACAGTTACTAAGCTCAGACCCGAGTTTGGATCTAACATCATTACTGGTTTGGTTATTTATTCTGTCTTCAATTTATTTATTTAACATTATTGATCACTTGTATTGAATTAATTCACATATCTTTAAAATCTCATATAAATTTAATTATTATCAATTTTTAAGAGTAAACATAGATCTTTTAGTTCCTTGGTATATATAAGAGACGAGGGTGTTACATCATTTAATGGTCTGACGAAAGGCTGACTGCATAAGGAGCAAACTTAGTAGGAAAAAACTTGCCCGTTTTGAAATATATGTACACCGCGTTAAATTCAACTATTTCTGGAAATTGATCATGATCCAAAGAGTTTACTACCCAGGTTAATAACATCTAAATTTCCAGCGATCCAAAAAGATTCTTTCATTCTCAATTATGTAAATAAATTTTAGAGTTTGATTGTTATTATCAAAATTAATGATACAAACAAACTATGTTCTAATTAATTTTCTTATTATTCCAATATTATATATGCTTTAAAGCTTTTTTGAAAAACCATAAATAAGATTTTGTCTAGTCTATAGGTAAGATTATAATATAGATTGAAAAAGAGAAAGTATCATAATATTAAAAAGAAGTAAAAAGATACAAGTTTATAATTTAGAGCGTAAATTACACATTTAAAATGTTCAATTGAGAGATAAATGGAGGAAAAAGCTTGGGGAGGTATTTGATTTTGAAAGCAAAGCTTGAAGGGGAAAAGCAAATGGATTTATATGTTGATCCGAATGCGTTTTATAAGCACAGAATGAGATTTATAGGTCCTAACTGCGATTTATAAGTCGGAATTGACGAATACGCTAATACGCCGGAATTTATGAATGCGGCTAATACGTCGCAATTTGTAATTGTTTCATGCGATTTATAAGTCGTAATTGTTTCATGCGATTTATAAGTCGTAATTGTCGAATGCGATACATAAGTCACAATTAATGTATGCGATTTATAAGGCGTATTTATAAAATACGTTTATATATCGCAGTTTTTGAACGCGATTTATATGTCGCTTAATGCTTTTTGTAAGTCGCAATCACCTTGAGATTTATAACTCGCAATTGCTGAATGAATAAGTCCCATTTATGATGCGAATAAGTCACACGCGGAAACCTTTGTAAGTCGTACTAGTACTAGTTTTTAAATAAAGGTTAAGATGTACTTTGCTACTAGTAGTTAACGTGGTATAAGAGACGGGGTGTTACTGTATAGGGTGAAATATGATATGACACGTGGTTGTCTAAAAGGAGGACACGTGGAATTCAATACGGGGATGATCGAAGACCGAGCGCAGCCATTCCGCTTGTCACCGGAAAGGACAACGTTCATAAAGGTGTGTTAAATGTTCTGCGTCTCGTAGCATTTAATAGGGAATATTCTGCAGCATTAAGAGCGACGGTCCGTTACAGAGGATTTGGCATTTATGTTCACCATTACGTCTTCATCAATGACCCTTATAATTGACATTAAAGGAGGACACGATCCTAAGACCTCATTCCCTAGAAATAATTATAAATAGTGAGCTCAGCTATCATTGTAAGGGGATGAATTTTCTGGCAAAACTTATATTGTATTCTATACAAAGCCTAATATAACCTTATTTTTTTGCTCTTTGATCTCATCATTGCTGTGCCCGGAAACCTTGTTCCCGGAACTATCATCTCTGTTGTTTCATCTATATTTCAAGACTAAGTATTATAAATTTCTTCAATTATTGCATTATTTCAGGATCAAATTAGCTCACTTGTCTATAAAGCACGTATAAATTCAACTGTACCATTTTACAGGTAAACAGTTTGGCGCCCACCGTGGGGCCTAGACAACCGTGCAATTAAAGTGATCCTTGCCTTTTCTACTAACGCGATTTGATTATTTTATCTTAGAAAAAGATCATTAAAAAAAGGCAGATAATACTGTTAACAACACGCACAACCCTAAAATTCGAGGGTATCAGCCTTATTTCGAGGATTCAATCAGTGACACCCGCAATGAGGGAAATGATACCACACCGGTGCATGACAGGCAGAACCCTCGACGGGTTCGAGAGATAATTCCCGATGATGCTGACGAGGAGCATGTCGTGGATGTGATGAGGGTCATGCGAGAACAACAGGCAATCATTCTAGGCCATATCACGTGGCAGGATCAGGTTATGACAGAACTGAAGCAGGCGCTATCGGGGGGTTCAAATAATGCAAAAAGATGAGATCCAATTCCTCCCAGTGTTCCCGCAAACCAAATGACGCAGAGAGTCGACAACAACACTCCCAGGGGCCGGGGTGAATAAATCCAGTCTCAACAACGAGAACGACCTGTTCCAAAATGAGCTTTTACGGTTTATGAGGGAAGTAAACGCCCGCATGGACCAAATCTCGGGCGCGCCACCAATATTGAAAGGCCCAGACTCGAAGAAGTATACTCAATTGCAGTACAAGCCGAGCGTGGCACCAGAACTAATTCTGAAGCGGTTCAAAATGCCTGAAGTGCCGAAGTATGACGGAATTTCAGACCCACAGAAGCATATTACCACCTACACAACAGCGGTATAAGGAAATGATTTAGCTCCTCACGAAATTAAATCTATGTTGCTAAAGAAATTTGGAGAAACTCTCACTAGGGGAGCCCTAATGTGGTATTCATTGTTACCCAAGCATTCTATAGATTCCTTTGAGATGCTCGCGTATTCTTTCATCAAGGCTCATGCCGGTGCTAGAAAAGTACAATCCCAGAAGGCCGACATATTTAGCATCGCACAGGGAGAATATGAATTAGTACGAGAGTTCGTTACCCGATTCTAGAAAGAGAGAATGTTGTTCCCGGCTATCCTGGATGAATGAGCAGCTGAAGCATTCACCAAAGGATTGAATCCGAGAAGCTCAGACGCTTCCCAGAAGCTGAAGGAGAGCTGCTTGGGTTCTAAGCAACAACTTGGGCAGATGTCCACAACCGGTACGAGTCAAAGATAAGGATCGAAGATGACCATGTCGGTTCCACATCATTGGCCAAAGGACGGGATAAGAGCAGAGAAAAATCAAAGGATGACTATGACGCGGACAGACAAACTTCGAGTGGTCGGTTTTTGCCATACAAGCGGACCGAAGGCCGTGGCAGAAACTTCCAGGCAGAAAACAAGTTCATCGTTGACAGAGGGACCGATTGTGGTCAAAATAATATATTACTCCTGGATAAGGAGACATCGGAGTGTCGGGATCCTTCTTACCCCAAGTTATCGGAATATAACTTCAATGTCAGTATAGTAGAGTTGGTGTCTGTCATGAGAAACATTAAAGATGCATAATTCCCGAGACCTATGAGATCCGATTCCAGACAGAGAAATCCCGACTTATGTGCGAGTACCATAGGATGAACGGTCACCGAATAGAGGACTGCCGGAACCTCCGGGAAGAAGTGGCTACACTATTGAAGAATGGCCACCTCCGAGAATTCTTGAGTGACCGAGCTAAGAACAATTATGGTAATGACAGAGACAACGCGGAACCTTCGAAAGCAGGAGAAGAACCCCCGCGCCAAACGATCAATATGATCTTCGGGGGGAATGAGATTAACGGGGTCACTTTTTCAGCAGAAAAGAAGACGAAAGTATCAATAACTCATAGTAAATCCGAAAAGACGATATTGCTTTCACGGAGGAGGACGCAGACGGATTGTTGTTACCACACAACGACGCACTGGTAATTTCTTTAAATGTGTTAGATTTTAAGATTAACCATGTTCTAGTGGATCCAGGAAGTTCAGCTAATATCATACAATAGAGGGTATTGGAGCAAGCTAAACTTATCGGGAGCATTATTCCAGCAACAAAGATCCTCGCCGGATTCAACCTTGTGAGCGTGAAGACTCGAGGAGAGATTTTGCTACTCACGAATGCTGAAAGAGTAATGAAAACAACTCTCTTCGAAGTAGTAGATGGTGACATGGGATACAACATCATCATGGGAAGTCCATGGTTATACGAGATGAAAGCTGTACCCTCAACATATCACCAATTGCTGAAGTTTCCAACGCCCGAAGGAATCAAGAAGATAAGAGGTGATTAATCGGTAGCAACGGAGATAAATGTAATCTCAGTTTCCAGTAGCAAGAGGAAGGAATGCACGACATAGTAATTACAAGAACCTGCACCTATTCCCGAGCTAGAAGGAGTTAGCCCAGAGACAGACCCGTCAGAACAATATCAGGTGCCAAGATATTTCCAAATTCCAGAAGAAACGGACGCAACGAAGTCCACGACGGAGGAACTGGAGCAAGTTACATTGTTCAAGGAATTCATAGAAAGAAAATTTCATCTGGGGACAGGATTGCATCCGAAGCTCAGGTCTGGTTTTATTAAATTCCTTAAAATTAATGCTGATTGTTTTGCATGGTCGCACAAGGATATGACAGGTATCCCGATGGAAATAGCCGTGCACAAGCTGAGTTTGAATCCCAACGTACCTCCGGTAAGGCAGAAGAAACGCCTTATTGCCGAGGCCAGAAAATAAATTCGTCAAAGAAAAGGTAATCTGCTTGCTTAAAATCGGTTTGGTCCGGGAGGTAAGATATCCGGACTAGCTAGCCAATGTAGTAGTAGTTCCTAAGAAGAACAATAAATTTCGCATGCGTGTAGACTATAAAAACCTTAATAAGGTGTGCCTGAAAGGCTCTTTCCCATTTCTAAATATCGATCAAATGATTGATGCCACGACCGGGCACGAGTTAATGAATTTTCTTGATGCTTATTTGGGGTACAACCAAATCAAGATGAACCCTGAAGATTAGGAAAAAACTTCGTTTATCACGAATTTTGGTACATATTTTACAATGTAATGCCCTTCAGGTTGAAACACACCGAAGCCACTTATCAACGGCTCGTAAATAAGATGTTCGAAAGCAAATAGGAAAGACTATAGAAGTTTATATAGATGATATGCTCATTAAGTCTTTGAATGCAGGTGATCATCTTAAGCATTTGCAAGAAATATTCGACATCCTGAGGGAGCATAACATGAAACTTAATCCCGAGAAGTGCGCGCTCGGGCTCAGTTCTGGTAAGTTTCTAGGATTTCTGGTCTCACAAAGGGGAATTGAGGTAAACCCCAACAAAATCAAGGCAATAGAGGATATCCCGAATCAATTATCGAACGTAAAATAAGTCCAGAGGCTCACAAGAAGATTAGCAGCTTTGAGCAGGTTCATTTTTCGGTCATCGAAACAATGTCATCGTTTCTTCACATTGCTCAAAAAGAAGAATAATTTTGAATGGACACTGGAGTACCAAAATGCTCTGAAGGAACTGAAGAAGTACTTATCAAGCCCTCCATTGCTCTCAAAATCAAAAGAAGGTGAAACATTATTAGTCTATCTCGTAGTTTCAGAAGTTGTGGTAAGTGCAGTTTTAGTCCGGGAGGACGACCGTATGCAATTTCTCATTTATTACGTTAGCAAAATTTTAACGGGAGCAGAAACTCGCTACCCACATTTGAAAAAACTGGCCTTAGCTCTCGTAATCGCTGCTCGGAAGCTGAGGCCCTACTTCCAATATCACTGATAGCTGTGGTGACTACTTTCCCTCTGCGGAACATCCTCCATAAACCCGAGCTCTCGAGCAGATTGTCCAAATTGGCTGTCGAAATGAGTGAGTTCAACATAGAATATAAACCAAGGACTGCAATTAAGTCGCAAGTTTTGGCTGACTTCGTGGCCGATGTCAGTGCGGGACTGCTGGCTCTAGCAACCATGGAGGCAATAATGGTGTCGGAATCGACATCGGGGGTCTGAACCCTTATTTACAGATGGAGCTTCCAACATAAAAGAGTTTGGACTCGGAATAGTCTTAATCATACCCTAGGGGAAACCCTAAGGTAAGCTATTAGAATGATCCCTTTAACTAACAATGAAGCAGAGTATGAAGCTTTGATTGCATGGCTCAAATTGGCCCAGGTACTTGATTCCGAGGTTATCAAAGTTAAATGTGACTCGCAACTGGTGGTAAATCAGGCTTACGAGATCTTTGATACCAAAGAAGAACGTATGCAATAATATGTGGTAAAGGTCCAAGCTCTTTTTGGCATGATTCCGAGAGTGGTCAATTACTCACATCTCGAGGGAGAATAACACAGAAGCAGATGCAATAGAAAACTTAGGATCATCGACGAAAATAAAGGAATCGAAATCCGGGATGGTAGTACAACTGATGAGCTCAGTCCTGGATACAGATGGCTATTATGAGGTAAATTCGACTAGTCTGGTATGGGACTGGAGAAATGAAATAATCAACTATCTTGAGCACAGGAAGTTGCCCGAAGACCCCAAAGCATCATGGGCGTTACGCGCCAAAACTGCACGTTATAGCTTCAAGAGAGGCCAATTGTATAGAAAATCCTTCCAAGTCCTGCTGGCCCGATGCTTAGGAACATCAGAAGCTAATTATGTCATGAGAGAAGTTCATGAAGGGATATACAGCAATTACTCGGGCACAGATTCTTTGGTGCTGAAGTTGGTATGTGCAGTATATTACTGGCCTCGCATGGAACAAGATGCCAAAGACTTCGTACGAAAATGTGATAAGTGCCAACGTTACACACCACTAGTACACCAACCAGCAGAACCCTTATATTCGGTTCTGTCCCTATGGCCGTTCATGAAATGGGGGATGGACAACGTCGGACCACTACCACCGACTCCCGTCTCCCGGAAAGGTAAGGTTTCTTTTAATTTTGACTGATTATTTTTCTAAATGGGTGGAGGCAGGCCCTTATCAGAAGATCGGAGAATGCGAAGTGTTTGATTTCCTGTGGGAAAATATAATTTGCAGATTCGAAATATTTGTCGTGCCCCATTTTCTCGCAAAAGTGGATTTCAACATGAGTTGTTGACAACTCTTTTAAAGGAGGTATTAAAAGAGAAGAGTCGCCACCTAACGATTTTATGGTGCGTTAGGGGCACCTATTTGTGAATAACTCTGTTTGACTAGTCAATGCCACCAAAGATCGGGTCAGGGCTCAAACTACCTCGAAGAGAAGGTGTTAGGCACTCTTCGAGGTCCACAACTGTGGGTCCCGACCGAACTTTAAACTACGTGGATTATGTAATTAGGCTAGGTGATCAAACAAATAAAGGGAAATTCAGAATTCGAAGAGTCTTATTACAACACATGAGAATCGGTACAAACCTTAATTACTACAAGGATACAACTACATTGATCTGCGTTAAATGACTTAAATGTAAAAAACAAATACATAAAGAAAGGGTTTTCCTAAGTTTTTTAGCCTAAAGGATCACCCCGTGCAACATAAATAATATTTCGAAACTCCCTTAAGGTAGGGGTTGCTCATATTATTCAGCCGGCACAGACTATCATCTCCTGCTACCTAATTACTATTTTGAGTTTGTTACTTAAGGGCGCGCTCTAATTCAATTCTAAATCGTACCTTATGCGTGCACTACCCTTTCCATTCCTATGGTTCAGGTGGCTTTGGACCTACTATTAGGCAGTTCTAGACTCAGCTTAGGTTGCTCAAAATGATAAAACTAGGCGATATTCAAAACATATAGGACTTCACGTAAAGACAATTAAAGGCCCAAGTTAGCCTCCACACATAAGCAATAAATGTACGCGGCCAGTTTAGGAAATATATAATTTCAGAATCAAAATATAAAGTCCAAGGCATGGTTTCTAGGTGATTCTGGATTCCAGTATTATATAAGCAGCGTATAGGCAGGTTAAAACATCGCAAGTCCTATAGGCATGATTTCTAATTGTTGGTGAGGCAATAAAGCGATACGAGTTACCAAATTACTAATGCTGATTTTATAAACGTGCACCTTAGGCAGACATTAATGTCCTATAGGCATGGTTTCTAACCGTTGCATAATTAGGCAGTGAGACAGCTATGAGAGTCTAGTACTAACACATTGATCTCATAAACAGTTCTTATGCGTGCGACAACATCTATAGGCAGGATTTCTAACAATTGATAATTAGGCTTGATTTTATAACACTTTATACCTATAGACGTGTCATCTAGGCGGGGCAGTGTAATGAACACAACGGAAATTGTTGATTAAAAGATTAGAATCCTATAGTCATGATATCTAGATGGACAGTATACTACAAGTAGTAGAAGCAATTGACAAATTGATTATTTGAAGTCCTATGGACATGATATCTAGATTATCAAAAACATATACATCCTATAGGCATGTTGTCTAAATGTACAGTAGTAACATAGAAATGAGTATGGTAGATACCTAGACTAACCATTTTGAACAGTGTACAAGTGAGGTGAACATGATTCCTATAGGCATGATTTCTATTAGTGTGCAATATACCAAACAGAATAACAAACAAGGCATGCTGAATGAAATAGCAAATATTACGCAGAAACCCTATAGGTATGTTTTCTACCCTTTCATGCAAATATTAGGATACCTCAGCCCCTTTTCATTAATCTCCCTATTATTCACTATTACAAATTATTACATTCTCAATGACAAGAGAAGAAACAGATATAATATTACAGAATCGAGAGGATTACAGGCTTAATAAATAGAGCAGAGGAGCTAACCCAGCACTGCCTGGGACTTCAACAGACTTTCTTTTACTCGACTAGCAGGACCAGATCCAAACACTTCCCAAAACAGGAGAATATGTCCATTTGCATAACCCAAAACCACACATGGACTCATTTCCAGCCGAATAATGACAATATTTCCACTATACTAAAAACATTAATGGACCACACATGGAAATCAACTAAACAGTTTTAAAGAAACACCTCATAGCGACATGATTGTGTGACATTTAGCAAAATTCATGAACACGTGGTCATTTAGAAGTAAGAGTGACATATTTGATTAATGTAACGACCGGACCGGTCATTTTGAGCATTTACACTTCATTCAGTTGTTTGAGAGAATGAGTAGCTTTGTATGATGTAATATAACTTATGTAAATCATTAGTTTTGGTTTTTAGGTTATTTAGAATTGATTTGTACCTAGAACGGAGTTTTGATTATTCCATTAGCTCTGTTAGGTGATTTCAGACTTAGGAGCGCGTCCGTATTGTGATTCGGAGGTCTGTAGTTGAATTTGGCTTGAAATGGCGAAAGTTACAATTTTGGAAAGTTTGACCGGGAGTGAACTTTTTGATATCGGGGTTGGAATCCGATTCTAGAAGTTGGAATAGGTCTGTAATGTGAAATGTGACGTGTGTGCAAAATTTGAGGTCAATCAGACGTAATTCGATAGGTTTCGGCCTCGGTTGTGGAAGTTGAAGTTTCAAAGTTCATAGATTTCGATTTGAGGTGGGATTCGTCGTTTTGATATGGTTATGCATGATTTGAGGCCTCGAGTAGATCTGTGTTATGTTATTGGACTTTTTAGTATATTCAGACGGGGTCCCGAGCGGCCCGGATGAGTTTTGGACGAGGTTCAGATCATTTTCACTTAATGTGCAAAGCTGGAGGCTGGTGGTTCTGGTATGATCGCGCCTGTGGTTAGTTTGTGCAGGTACGATGGCCACAGAAGCGACAAAGGCATCGCAGATACGAGAATAGTGCTGGGTGAGGAAGACCGCAGAAGCGGAGATTTGGGCGCATATACGATGCCGCAGGTGCGGCAGCTCGAGCGCAGGTGCGGAGTTGGAGGGTGTCGGGAGAGGCCGCAAGTGCGATGGGATTTATGCACATGCGATGGCGCAGATACGGGCAGGGAGTCGCAGCAGCAGAAATGGGGAGGAAGCCGGGCAGCGCAGGTGCGAGGTGTTTCCGCAAAAGCGGTGATCACAAGTGCGACGAAGTTTTCGCAAATGCGGATGTGCTGGGCAGAATGTTATATACAAAGGTTCGCGATTTTGGCTTTAGTTTTACATTGTTAAGCTCGGATTGAGGCAATGTTTGGAGAGATTTTCACCATATGAATTGGAATAAGTGTTCTCTACTCGATTTTGGTCATATTCCATGAATCTATCTTTGATTTTAGCTTTTGGATGATGAATTTTAAAGAGGAAATTGAAGGTTTTAGCCTAAAGTTTCATAATATGAATTTTCGAGTTTTGAACATCGAATTGGAGTAGGATTTGAGTGAAACTAGTATGGTTAGACTCGTAATTGAATGAGTTGTTGGATTTTGTAAATTTTGTCGGGTTCTGAGGTGCGGGCCCGAGATGGGCTTTTGGCCGATTTTGGACTTTTGATTCAAGATTTGATCTTTTCGATCGGGATTGGTTCCTTTAGCATTTTTTGATGTATTTGAGTTTTTTTTGGTTAGTTTTTGAGCCGTTCAGAGGTCAGAACGCGCAGGATGGTATTTTGGAGCATCGGTTGGCTTGCTCAGTGCTGGAATTGGCTTGTTCGAGGTAAGTAACTCTTCTAATTGTAGTGTTGAGGGTATGAAACCCCGAAATACATGTTATGTGATTGGTATTGAGGTGACGCACATGCTAGGTAGCGGGCGTGTGGGCGTGCACCATGTGAATTGGGACTCTACTGTTTCCATGGCACTGTATAGTGGTCCTACTTTGTTGATATCCGTATTTGCATAATGTGATAAAGTAGTTAAGCTGTAAATCATGCTAAATATCATGTTTAGGCATTTTGCCGATATTGTTTGGACCTATAGTGGTCATTTCTTACTGTCATCTCACTGATTTTATTGATATTTCATGCTCAGTCATATTCATGCATTCATATCATATCTCAGTTTCAGTTATTTATCGATATATCATATCATTGTTGTCGGGCTGGTTTCATGGCGTTGCGAGCCCGTGAGTGAGAACGGAGAGAATAATGACTGAGTGAGGCCGGGGGCCTGTTTGTGAGGATGTTGTCACTATAGCACGTGAGTTGTCCGTGCATCACGTGAGTTGTCCGTGCGATTTTAGATGTTGATATTATGGCACGTGAGTTGTCCTGCAACACGTGTGTTGTCCGTGCAATTCCAGATATTGGTATTNCGGACGAGGTTTGGATCAATTCCGTTGCATATTGCATTGTTGAAGGCTACTGGTTCTGGTATTTTCACACCTGCGGAATTGGGCTTGCATGTCCGATAGTCGCAGGTGCAACAAAGACGTCGCAGATGCGAGATGAGAGGTGGATGAGGAGGCCCGCAGAAGCGCCCAATGCGCGCAGAAGCGCGACCGTAGGTACAGTGTTAGGCATCGCAGAAGTGATTATGGCTGGCCAAGCTGTTCTCGCGGAAGCGAGATTTTCCCGCAGAAGCGAAGCTCGCAGATGCGACCTCTTGTCCGCATGTGCGGATTGACTGGTCAGAACCCTTTAATTTCGAGGGTTCGCGATTTTTCACCCATTTTCAGATTTTGGAGCACGGTTTAGGTGACTTTTGGAGGAATTTTCATCACAAGGATTAGGGTAAGTGTTCTACATTTGGCTTTGATCTTAGTTCATGAATCTACCATCGTTTTTGGTGATTGGATTGTGAATTTTAAAGAGCAATTAGGGGTTTTGGCCCAAAGATTCATAATGTGAATTGTTGAGTTTTGAACATCGAATTGGAGTCAGATTTGAGTGAAACTAGTATGGTTGGACTCGTAATTGAATGGGTTGCTGGAGTTTTTAAATTTTGTCGAGTTCCGAGGTGCGGGCCCGGGTTTGGCTTTTGGCTGATTTGGGGCTTTTGATTCAAGATTTGATCTTTTTCGATCGGGATTGGTTCCTTTAGCATTGTTTTGTTTATTTGAGTTGTTTTTGGTTAGTTTCGAGCCGTTCGGAGGTCGGGACGCGTGTGATGGCATCTTTGGAGCACTGCTTAGCTTGCTCGGCATTGGTATTGGCTTGTTCGAGGCAAGTAACTCTTCTAATCTTAGTGCTAAGGGTATGAAACCCCGAAATACGTGTTATGTGATTGGTATTGAGGTCACCTCAATGCTAGGTGCTAGGTGACGAGAGTGTGGGCGTGCACCATGTGAATTGGGACTCTATTGTTTCCATGGCACTGTATAGTGGTCCTACTTTGTTGATATCCGTATTTTCACCATGTGATAAAGTAGTTAAGCTGTCAATCATGCTAGATATCATGTTTAGGCATTATGCCGATATTGTTTGGACCCATAGTGGTCGTTTCTTACTGCCACCTCACTGATTTTATTGATATTTCGTACACAGTCATATTCATGCATTCATATCTTATCTCAGTCTTTGTTATTTATTGATATATTATATCATTGTTGTCGGGCTAATTTCATGACACTGTGAGCCCGTGAGTGACACTGGAGAGATTAATGACTGAGTGAGGCCGGGGGCCTGTTTGTGAGGATGTTGTCACTATAGCACGTGAGTTGTCCGTGCATCACGTGAGTTGTCCGTGCGATTTTAGATGTTGATATTA
Organism: Nicotiana otophora; assembly: GCA_000715115.1. Taxonomy (NCBI): domain Eukaryota; kingdom Viridiplantae; phylum Streptophyta; class Magnoliopsida; order Solanales; family Solanaceae; genus Nicotiana; species Nicotiana otophora. The sequence continues at coordinate 16,910 of AWOL01S0089759.1, read as the reverse complement.
TGGCACGTGAGTTGTCCTGCAACACGTGTGTTGTCCGTGCAATTCCAGATATTGGTATTATGGCACGTGAGTTGTCCGCGCGGATTATAGTGCTTGGACTGAAAGGAGCCCCTCCGGAGTCTGCACACCCCCAGTGAGCGCAGTCATCTATAAATAGGGATCGGATTACACGCCGCAGCGGGTATGGTACAATGCTGAGTGTTTGAGTGTGCTAAGCATAGTGAGAGAGAATGCGAGACAGTGAGATTGAGCACTCTGAGAGTGTGAGTACATGAGCTCATCATCGAGATGCATTGCATTTGACATGCGTACTTGAGATACATGCATAGAGGTGCATTTCCTTCTGCTACCTAGTTTTGGGGACATTTATGATTTTACCTGTATCTTGACATGTAGACATAGAGAAGTACCTTCCTCATGCTATCTAAAAAATGAAACATCTTACTATTTGTTGAAATGAGTTTTGGGAAAAATCACAGTTTTCAAACTTACTCGTATATTGGCTTTTCGGTAAAAGATTTGGATTTTCATTTAGATACTTGAAAAACAAATGCCTATTTTTCTGGAACTGTGAACGAACTGAGCCTTTTATTTCTGAGATTCTTCTTTTGTTATTGTACTATGCTGTTATGAACTGTTGGGGAATATTGGTGTTGGACCCGACCTTTTTGTTAGCTCGTCACTACTTTCAACCTAAGGTTAGGTTTGTTACTTATTGAGTACATGGGGTCGGTTGTACTCATACTACACTTCTGCATCTTGTATGCACATGTTGGTTGTTGATGTTACTGTGTTCGATGGGAGCTGGATTGAAGATGTACCTGCATCCCGGCTGTAGCTGCCTCTTGTTCGTGGTAGCTTTAGATCTGTAAAACTCTGTTTATGTACTATTCAAACAGACTATGTATTTATTTCATTTCTGCTTTGTAAACTCTATTCTTAGAAGCTCATGATTTGTACTACCAGTTCTTGGGAAATATATTAGATTCAGATATTTCTTTACTTAATTGCTTTATTAATTGTTATTAGAATTGGTTAATGATTAATTGGCTTATCTAGCGGGTTGGGTTAGGTGCAATCATGACTAGTCAGATTTTGGGTCGTGACAATTAAGTAAGGAACAGGAAATAGATTCAATTTCAATATGGTAAATTTGACATGGCAAACTAATAACATGGGTTAAATCATTAAGTAGGTGAGGGCATGCTAAAGATAGGCATAACATCATGAGAGTTGACGAAACTCACCACTTAGAGTTAACAAGGTAAGCATACACAAGATACACATATTAAGTTGTCCAGAGTGAGTCTAGGGTAGAGCTTAGTTCAGAATTAGTCCAAAGGGATTTTAAGACTATGAATCTAAGTTAGGAAGGTCTGATAGAGCCATAGTCAGAGGAGGACAATTACACACAGTAAGCAAGTAGACATGCATAATCTATAGCAGCTAATAAGAATGTTAATTGTGTTAGGTACAACACAGAGATTCCCAAGTTCAAAGTTATCATGGTAGAAGAGATTGCCCACTTAGGGTCAAGCAGAGCAGACAGATTTCAAAACTTAAATCAGTCGACCGGTCATAATACAGAAAAACCAAGTGTATTAGAATTCAACCGGGAACCTAGGAAATACTAAAGAGCACAGAGTTTGCTAAACACCACATTAAAATTCTTAAAGTCACATGTTTGATTAAAGCAAAGATTCATGTAAATAAGGACAATAGTAGAGCCTATACAAATGATTCAGAAACCAATTAAGACAAATTCTTGGCAGACAGTAATCCCCTATAGTTTAAAGATAAACGTTCAAATTGAGACAGTATTAAATAGTCAATATGAGGCATCATGCATTTATTAACATAAGAACTTCAAACAAGTGTCATAATCCAGATAACTTTCTAATCAAACTAACTTACTCAAATACAAATGAAGAATTACAAGAGAAAGATCAACAAAGTTGGCATAGCATCATATTGGCTTTAAAAGCACACATAACAGGGATATTCAGAAGTATAAATACAAGTAGGGAGGAAACATAACTGAGGGAGCTTGGGCACTTACCAGTTTGCAAACAAACGAATAAAGAATGGGAAACTCAAAATCTCAAGAATAGCAGCAATTGCAGGAGAGTAATGAAAAACCCCAAACCTTCAGTGCTTCAGAGTTCACAAGAGCCTTGAAACGGACCCGAGCAGTGCTTGCACTAGAAGAAGGTTAACAAAATACCGTGGCCTTGACTTTCAGCCGGTCAAGAGCTCAATTTCAGGATAGTATCGAATAAGTGAGAGTGAGGGGATAGTTTTTAAGGTGAATAAAGTCTCCCTAAAGGGGAAAATGGGGAGGGGTTATATAGTGGTAGAATCAAGCAAGTAAACATGAGAAATAATTAAACAATCACAAAATAAGAAAAGAATATCACATGCAATCAGTAATAGAATCGGTAAAGGGGAAATCAAAATTTCAAACCCTAGTTAAGTCCAATGGCCATGAATTCGGTCGGAAATGCGAGAATCGTTAATTGTAGAGTATATATAGATGAAACATCGGCTAAATATTTACAAAAATAGAGCCAAATCAGGCCCGTTTTGCAGGCAGCGTTTACCAAAGTTAGGTAAATATCAAGTAACACCATGAACGCGTGAGTAGTAGCAGAATAAGACAAGAGAATCACGAAAAGATTCCATATCGGGGCCGGATTCAGAGAGGATTTGAGGGTATGGTGGCTAGGTTTCTCAGAGACGAGTGGGATGGAGAGGCTTCAGAGGTGGCTGTTTAGGTGGGAATGTCCTTACGGTTTAGGTTAATGGAATATAAGGAAAATGGGCAAGGTTATTGTGGGTCGTTGATCATCTGAGATCAACGACCATGATTAAAGGGAAGTGGTACGGGTCAAGAGATGAGTATAGGATAGTGGGATGCTGGTGTTGGCTTAAAAGGTATTGGGCCAAGGTTTTTGGTCCGACAATTAGCCCTATATTGGCTAATAATTAAATACACGAAAATTATTTTAAAATATAATTTATAAAAATAATTAACAGATAATAAAATATTACATGTGTAATAAAATGAATGAAAATAATAACTTAACATTATAAAAAATATAAAAAAGCTCTTTTAGCATGAATAATATAATAAATATAATTATGCATAGAATATAGGCTATTATTGCAAAATTATATAAATGACTCAAAAAATGCAAAGATAATTATATGAAATGAAGTAAAATATTATAAAAAATATATGTAGATATAAATAATGAATTTGGATGATTAAATCATTACAAAATAATTTAAGGATAATTAATACATATTCAAGTAATTTAAATGTAAGAAAATTAATTTTAAAGCTTTAAATATTTTGAATATTATGGAAAATATTTGTATAACTCTTGTAAATTAAGTAATGATATAAAATGATATCTGAAAGTATATATACTATTTGAAACAATATGAGGGAAAAATTGGGTATCAATAATACCAAAAGAAATAGCATGCGACAATGTGCTACGGTTTATCGGTGCAAAAGTTACAAAGTTCCCCGAAGATTTGAAGATAAAGAGGATCACATCTTCCCCTTATCATTCGAGCGCAAATGGTCAAGCGGAGTCAGCAAATAAAGTGATTATTCAAAACCTCAAGAAAAGGTTGAAAGCGGCAAAAGGCAAATGGCCCGAAGAATTACCCGGAGTTCTATGGGCCTACCGAACAACGGCCTAATCGAGTACAGGAGAGACTCCTTTTTTCCTTATATACGGTGCTGAAGCCCTAATCCCGGTGGAAGTAGCTGAACCCATTTTGAGATATTTTCGGGCAGATGAAGAATCGAATAATGAAGCGATGTTAATCAACTTGGAATTGCTCGTGGAACGTAGGGACTTGACACATGTAAGAATGGTACCTCAAAAGCAGAGAATGGAGCGATATTATTATCGAAGAGCCAACTTCCATTATTTCAAACTAGGAGACTTGGTTCTGAGAAAAGTAACCCAAAATATCCGGGAGCTCAACACGGGGAAGCTAGGTCCAACGTGAGAAGGTCCCTACCGGATTTCAGCTATCACTGGGAAAGGATCATACGAGTTGGAGAACCAGAATGGAGACAAGTTTCCCAGCAACTGGAACGTGGCACACCTCAGAAGATATTATTGTTGATGAACATCATCCATGAGGAAAGTATGTGATGCACTCTTTTTCCCTTCATCCAGTTTTTGTTCCAATTGAATTTTTCTAGCAAGGTTTTTAATGAGGCAGCAATAGAGAGCATACGACGAAGACAGCAACAATAAGACCTTTGATAGTAAGGCAAACAAGCAAGCTTATACTCGGGGACGGTTAGATAATCTTTGGTTTGATAGCAAATTCCCACTGGGAAGTTAAGTTTGCTACCAAAAAAAGGTAATCCCAACCGTTCATGAGCACAAACTACTAGAGGGTTGTTAGATATTCCTTTGATCGATAGCATAAATTCCTGAGGGGAAGTAAAGTTATGCTACCAAGTTGAGGATTATCTAGCAATTCATTAGTGGAATCTTCGAATATACAAGACTTTCAGTGTTCCAATTCGCACTCTTTGCATTCGAACACTGGGGGGGGAATGATATGAGGATACAACACCAATGACTGTCACGTCAACCGGGGAATGAAAATCTAGAAACTTAACGCATCATCGGGACTGGGGACTGCACAACCAGTCCCGTAGAAACAAGTTGTACAAGATAGGCCACAATTAATGACAATTTCTTTTCAGCATAAAAAATGCTTATGTATTTTTTAACAATAGAAGGAATAAAATGAAATCCTTTTGTTTTTATTTTGTTTCTTGTCTGAATGATGAATAAACTTTGTCATTTAAAGTTAAACAAGTACTTCAAATGTTAGTGCCGTAATGAACATGGTGCATCCTCTTCAAGAGCACTGTATACATAAGAGGGCCCTCTCTTATAAAAATCCTCACGTTAAAGGGTTGGTTCCGGAAGAATCTATGCCTAGAATCAAAAATTCCTTCGGGGAAAAATACACCTGAAGCGACATATAAAAAGGACGCAAAAAATAAACTTACGCAAATACTTATAAAAACCTTCACATTAAAGGGTTGGTTCAGAATAATCTATGCCTGAAATAAAAAATGCCTTCGGGGAAAAATACACTCGAAGCCACATATGAAAAGGACGCAAAAAGTAAACTTGCGCAAATACTTATAGAAACCCTCACATAAAAGGGATAATGCTCGGAACCAAAATGCTTCGAGGAAAACACATTGAAGTCTGCACATAGTAAAGCACGAACAGGAAAACGTGCACTGAACTCTTGAGCAAATGCAAAGACTAAAGACTTGCATGGATATTCAAATGAAAGTAAGACTCAAACGATACTTGAGCAAAAATATGTCTTTATTTACAAGAACATGCCAAAACGGTAAAATTTCAAAATGAAAAAAAGAAAAGAAAAGCTAAACTACAGCGCCTCTGAAACCAGGAGGAAGAGAAGTGTTTGTATTCCTGGAGAAGTAGGTGGGTCCACCGATGGCTCGACCGTTTCCCCAGTTTGGTCTTCAGCATCGTCACCTTCCGATCCCTCTTTAGTTTTCGAAAACTCTGAACCAGAATCGGAAGAACCAGGAGCATCAGACTGCTTTGGAGTCCATTTTTAGCAGCCAACTCAAGCTCTCGGGCCTTAGCAATTTCTGCATCAAAGTTAATGATACCAGCTTTGGCCTCCTCCAATGTTTTTATCCTCATGTTGTACAAGGCATAAGATTTTTCAACAATGAGGGAAGCCTCTCGATGCTTAAGTTTTTCTTTGAGTTGGATAACCTCGGCAGAAAGGCTTTTCCGGGCAGACCTAGCGGATTTCAGGCTGACGTCAAGGTTGCGGACAGTTGAACTAAAGAACCTATTATGCTCAATAGTTTTCTTGTACTTCTCTTCTAGCTGGGCGTGTTTTTCCCCCACAGCAGCAAGCTCTTCGAGTTTGGAATTCAAGGATGCTCATAGGTTAGTCATTTTTTCGGCAGTAGCAGCCTCGCGCTCGGTTGCAGCAAGAACGACGTCCTGGACTTCGGCCCATTTAGCCTTAGCTTCATCAAATCTAACCCTCAGCAGACCAATTTATTGGCTAAGGGTTACCACTTCTTGCTCGCTTTGCTGTAAACGAGCCTCCAAAACAATAACCTCAGTAGTTTTGGTTTCCAGTTCCGATAGGCAGAGAACAGTTTGTTCTTATTCCACCAAAAGCTGATTCCATTCAAAAGTAAGTTCTTCCTTCTCATGAATCAACCTTTGAAGGCCCTCAGAAGCAAAAAAGTTGGCCTACAAAACAAGAAGAAGTAAAACATATAATTCATTCATACAAAAGTAAAGGAAGTAATGAAGGAAGAAAATGTGTACCGCTGCGGCGTTATGCATGAAATTGTTCAACAAGCACTCTCTCGAGAGTGCCTGAATCTTTTCCCAGTCTTTTTCTAAAGCCAAAGGCTTCATATAATTAGAAAGCTCCACTGGCCGGGATAGCAAGTTGCATCCGGTAGAGACCGAAAGAATAACGCTCCTCCTCCTTTGTGGATCGTCAGAAGGCGCAACATAATTTTGCCCTTAGATCCCATGAACTAGGGACTGTGGAAGAGGAACACCTTCTTTATGGTCATATGTGGCCGATGAAGGTTATGTAGCAACTGTTGGTGGAAGAGTGGATGGAGATGGGAGTGATGTAGCAGTTGCTGGTTTTGGTGAAGGTGGAGATGAAGCTGATGGATATGAAGAGTGAGAAACAGCTGCATCAAATGCAGTGCTGACTATTGGATGCTCTCCAACCAAAGAAGGCAAGGATCCGGTACTCAGCCCCGCAGCACCGGTTACAGCAATTGGGGCCCAAAAACGGGACTTGGCATTTTCTACCGAATCAAATTCTCCCCAAAGTGCTGAGATATTATCTTCAGTTGGTGTAACTATCTCAACAGGTCGAGCATCCTGTTGTGATGACGAGAATCGACGCCTTCTATGTAGAAATGTTCCCTCATCACTAGCTTCTTCATCGTCATCAATCATCACGGTGTCTATGACCGGCCCGAAAGGAGGACCAGTCATCATCGCCACCTGAGATGGCTCGGGGGCATCAGTCTTTTCCCTCTTATTCTTCTCCCCGGCCACAGAGGAACGTCATCTCTTTGGCTGCTTATCCTCCGGCCGGGGACTCTGTAAAGAGGTATTTGCGCCCAAAACAGGCTCAGAGATATAGGTTCGAGTAAGTGCTTCCTGAAGCAGCCTCGTTGTATCAACAGGATCAGCCAAAACATCCTCCTCGGGGATAGAAACAGAGCCCGCATGTAGACCTAGTTTTGTGAACAAGTCAGAAGAATTCAACCAAGTTCTACATATATAAAAAAAATGGAAGCTAGGTAAACTAGAATTACCATGATTTTTGGCCTTCCACCAGTATTTAAGGGCCAGTTCTTTCCACAAACGAGTTTTGGGTGTCGTGATGTCCAAGATCTTCTGAACCCACCAATCCAAACCTTCCACCACCGGTGGGATCCATCAAGTTGCTGAAACATGCGAAGGGTGAATAGTTGATACGACCGTAAAAAAATATCTAGTAAAAAGAAATACTAAACAAAGAGCTTACGAGTGCGGTTCCAAGCGATCGGAAAGGATAAAGTCGTTATCGAAATGATGTCGTTGGTGCCGACTGCAACAAACCGTTCCATCCACCCACGGTCGTTGTCATCATCCATGCTAGACAGCAAAGCATGCTAGCCATGCTTGCAGAGGTTTATTATTCCCCCGCAGAAGATTTTGGGAGAATAGAGATTCATCATATGAGCTAAGGTTAGCTCCTCTCCAGTTTCCTGGCACAAGCGTCGAAGATAAGCGACCGTCCTCCACACTGAAGGACTTACATGTGCCAAACACACTTGGTAGTTAAGGCAAAACTCCGCAATCACGGAATCAAGCTCTCCACTCAAAGAAAACGCACCCAAATTAAATGGATATGTGTAAAAGTATGTAAAACCTTCCTTGGGAAGGGTCACTCGCTCTGATAGATCAGGAGCAATGATATCCAACTCATGGCAGCGGCAGTCTTCTTTCATAGCAGGAATACTGGAAGGACGAATGAAAGAAGGGTACCAACTAACAACCCATGTACGAGGGTTAGCAATAGGGAATTTCTCTTCAATGTTCTTTGTGGTACTGAGTTTTTCTGGGATGATGGAATCCACCGTTGGAGGAGCAAAGTCCTCGGCTTTGTGCTTGTTATTTGAAAAACCAGCACGCTTGGAGGAAGAAGTCATTGAAAAAGAAGAAGGAAAAGGTTTTGTGTTTGAAGAGAGATTAGAGAAAGGATGGAAAACAAAGATGCAAATCAGAAGCTCGAGAAATTATAAAACGCAAAGGAAAAGAATGTCGTGTATAAGTAAAATTTTGGCAGTTAAATTCGTGGCCATGATCACCTCGATAATCAGTAAAAGATGTGCTGAATAATGAGATGATGCGTGTTCGGGGCATTAAATGCAGAGAGACGTGCGTCTGATCAACTTTCAGGAACCTTCAGAGGGAGTTATAGTAATTCCCAGCAAAAAGGTATTTCTATCAATTTTCCGGTAACATAAAGTTATGTCACCGGAAAGCAGGGGAGCTATATGTATAGAGTGAAATATGATATGACACGTGGTCATCTAAAAGGAGGACACGTGGAACCCAAGACGGGGATGACCGAAGATCGAACGCAGCCATTTTGCTTGTCACCGGAAAGGACAACGTTCATAAAGATATGTTAAATGCTCTGCGCCCGAATAACATTTAATCAGAAATATTCTGCAGTATTAAGAGAGACGGTGTGTTACATAGAATTTGATATTTATGTTCACCGTTACTTCTTAATCAATAAGCTTCATAATTAACATTAAAGGAGGACACGATCCTAGGACCTCCTTCCCTAGACATAGCTATAAATGGTGAGCTTAGTTATCATTGTAAGTGGATGAATTTTCTGGCAAAACTTATACTGTATTCTATACAAAGCCTAATATAACCTTATTTTCTTGCTCTATGATCTCATCATTGCTGAGCGCGAAAACCTTGTTCTCGGAACTGTCATCTCTGCTGTTTCATCTACATTTCAAGGCTAAGTATTATACATTTCTTCAATTATTGCATTATTTCAGGATCAAATTAGTTCACTTGTCTAGAAACCACGTATAAATTCAACTGTACCATTTTACGGGTAAAGAGTTACCTAATTTGATGGTCCGACGAAAGGCTAGCTATTTAGTACACTTCTACAGACTGCATAAGGAACAAACTTAGTAGGAAAACAATTTGCCCGTTTCTAGTATACGATTTTTGCGAGAGAAAAAATTTGTATCTTATTTATGAGATGCAAATTAGGTCGTCGATAGAACAAATGCTAAATCATCTAATCCAAAATTGTCAGCTCGTGAGTTTTAGTACTAGTAGCATTTAGCGAACCAGAAAAAACAGAAAATTCCAAGGTCGTATATGAAGTTATATCACAAATTAAAGCAGTTGGCACCTTAAACAAGGAGTATTGCTGCTAAAATATGAAGAAGAATCAGATGGATTCAACCATTGAAGCTCGAGAAACTTCTGTGTGAAGAGTAGAGAAAGATATGTGAAGAGGGAAAGGATAACCGTCTGCTATTCTATTGCTTTCATACTGTATTTTACAATCAACTCATCACCACCTAATCACATTTTTTCTCTAATTAATACACGCTAAGACACACCTAACTAACTACTTAACACAGTTGTTATATGGCTGTTATACAAAATAGAATGACAACGAACTATCAACTCCCACGTGTGCGTCCTTTCCAGTAGTGCTATCACATTATCATCTCATAACACTTCCCTCGAGCTGGATGGTGTAAAACATCCCATCTTGCTAAGCAGACGAGCATGTTGAACTTGTCCCAAACCTTTGTTAAGAGATTTGCCAATTGAACCTTGGTATGCAGATATGATGCCCTCACTATTCCTGCTTTAATTTTATATCTAATGAAGTGATATTCTGTCTCTGTATGTTTTATACGCTCGTGAAAAATGGGATTAGCCGCAATCTGCATTGAAACCATGCTATCATTGAATAAAGTCATTGGACTCCCCACATCAACTCCAGTTCTTTAAACAATTCAAGCAACCATATTAGGTCTGCTACAGCTGAGGCCATGCTCCTATATTCTGCTCCAGCTGAGCTTCTAGTCACCGTTTGTTATTTTTTTGACTTCCGAGAGATTAAGGTTTCACCAAATTTGACTGTGTACCATATTACTGACTCTACGTATTTGGGCATCCAGCCCAATCTGAGTCATACCAACATTTCAATTCTTGCGTATTTCTATCCCTTAACCAGATTCCTCGCCCTGGTGAGTTCTTCCGATATCTTACTAGCCTTATTGCAGCTTCCCAATAAGATATCCGAAAAAGGGCTAAAATTCCCCTCAAACTATTTAATTTGGTACAAATATACCCTCTATCCACCTATTGAGCCAAAAATACCCCCATCGTTATCTCTCTGACCCACTTATTCCCCTACGACTAATTGTCAATGCTAAATAAAAAAAAAGTTTACTTAAATTACACGTGTCAACTTTTTATTGGTCCAATTTTAAACCATGACCCCAATTAAATAAACCCACCCTTAATCCATTTTTTTACCCAATCCAAAAATTCGACCCGCCTTAAAAAATGGCAAAACTCTTGATTGTCAAAATAATTAACTTATCCATCTTTTCAATTCTACTACCATCATAGCTGCCACCATCCCCTTTCCTCCATTTCAACAACGTTGCCACCAAATTTTTAGTCTAGGGGAAGTTTTGGTCCTTTTCCATATTTTTATCATCTTCTTCATTTAATATTTACAATTGAAACTGTCATTTTTCGAAAATGTTGGCCAAAAGACCCTAATTTTCACATTCAGATGTCACTTACAATGGTAAATTTTTTTTTCTTTCTCATCACATAAGATAATCAAAGAACCCATTATGAATTCATAGGCTTTAAATTCCGGAATCCAGTTTTTTTTCACCTTAATAAGTTGTTAGACCTAAATGGTAATTTATTGTAAGAAATGAAAATTTTATGGCCTAGGTACTCCTCCTTGAACAAAATCCTAATTTTATAACAAATAAAGGACATCAAATCGAAAAAAATTATATATTTTCTAATCGGACCTTTTCGATTAGCATAATATTCTCGCTGTTATTGTTCGAAAATGGAGGAATGGAGCAAATATGAGAATTATGGTTGTGATGACAGTGTATTTGTTATGGAGGAAAGGGGTTGAAAAGATGGAGAAGGTTAATTTTTTTAAGAATCAAGAGTTTGGCTATTTTCTTAGGTGAGTTGGATTTTGGGGTTGGGTAAACAAAAAGGGTTAAGGGTGGGTTTATTTAATTGGGGTCATAGTTTAAAATTGGACCAATAAAAATTTGTCATGTGTAATTTAAATAAACGTTTTTTATTTGGCATTGACCGTTAGTCGTAGAGGCATAAGTGAGCCAGAAAGTTAACGGTGGGGGAATTTTTGGCTCAATAGGTGGACATAGGGCATATTTGTACCAAATCGAATAGTCTAAAGATAGTTTTGACCCTTTTCTGTAAGATATCTTGGGCATTTGCATGAATTGGCTCGAGGTCCGGACAACACAATTGATATCTGGTCTGGTGAATGTAACATACATTAATCTTTTCATCAATCTTTGATATAAGCTGATGTTATGGAAGATCTCATCTCTTGTTATTCTAACCGTTCTATCATACTCCATTGTTGTGAATCTTGAATTGGACTCCAATAATGTCGTAACTAGCTTTGCTCCAGTCAGTCCCATATTAGATATCAACTCAAACACATAATGTTTTTGATTGAGTATTACTCCCGATCTGAATCTCAATACCCAAATACCAAGAAAGTATCTCAATTAACCAAGGTCCTTCATTTTGAATTTTTGATGCAGAAGTTTCTTTTCCACATTAATCAGCTCAGTGTTGCCAGCCTGTAATGAGCAAATCATCTACATAAACCACGACAATCACTATGCCTCTTCCTTTACTCAGTATAAATAAAGAATAATCATGACTACTTTGAGTAAACCTGCATCTAGCAATGCATCAATTAGTTTGATGTTCCATTATTTAGATGTCCGCTTTAGTCCATAAGAGAGTTGAGCAATTTGCACACCTTAACTCCCTCTATGTCTTTTAAAACTCTCATGCATTTTCATATAGACTTCTTCACATAAGTCACCTTGCAAAAAAGTATTATATACATCCATTTTTCATAAAATCCAACCCCTGGAAATTGCAAGGGCTGTAACTTACCTTACAATTACCATTTTGACAACAGGTAAAAAAATGTCATGATAATCAACGCCTTTCTTTTGACTGTAGCCTTTTGCTACAAGTCTGACCTTGAAACTCTCAACTTCTCCTTTGGCTTGATACTTTATCTTGTGAAACCCATTTGGATCTCGCTCCTTTGGAAGATCTATCACATCCTATGTTTCATTGTCTTCTAATACTTTAACGTCCTATTTCATAGCTTCTATCCACCAGTCATCTTTGATTACTTCCACAAAGCTTTGAGGCTCCACTATTATAGAGAACTTTGTAAGGTAAGTTTGATAAGTTGACATTGTTCTGTCATAGGAAAACTGATTGGAAATGAGATGTCTACTATTGCCTTGTTCGGTGGTTATGTAGTTTTTCTTCCAAGCAGGTTGTTTGGATCTCTTGATGACTTCCTAATGATTGGAGGATAAGCTGATAGACTCTGCTCCTCATCTGATGGACTTTACTCCTCAGGCAATTCACTTCCCTCTCCATGCTCCAACTTAGGAGAAGTATCTACACGAATATATAGAAAATCAAACATCTCAGGTCCTTGAGCAATAGAACTAAGTGGGAAAATAGGAATGGATGCCTCAGGGCTATTAGTAGGTAGTGGATTTTGCAGCATGTCATGAGACAATAGGTGATCTGCAGCAGGTAGATGTCTTTTTGAGGCAAGAGTATCAAAAGGGATTTCAGTCTCTCTGAACAAAACATCTCTATTGACAAAAACTTGTTGTGTAGTTAGGTCTAGAAGGATATAACTCTTTTGTGATTCTGAGTAGCCCATGAATACAGCTGGCCTTGATCTCTCTGCAATCTTGTCTCCCTTTAAAATGGTAGTGGCATAATAGAGAACCAAATATCCTCAGATGGCTCAAGGATGCTTCCTTCTTGTAAAGAAACTCATAAGGACTCTTACTACCGGTCACAATAGATGTAACCTAATCCTGAGGTATACTGCAGCCTTTACACCCATACCCCAGTATTTGATGGGTATTTTGGACTGAAATCTAAGTGCTTTTGCTACGTTCAAGATGTGTCTGTGTTTTCTTTCAACCACCTCATTTTGCTGAGGGGTGTGAACACAACTACTTTGATGAAGTATTCCTAATCTTGAAAAAGACTATTACATTGCAAGTTAAAAAACTCAGTGCCATTATCAGTTCTAAGAACCTTCACTATAACATCAAATTGTGTTTGCACCATAGATAATAATGACTTAATGGCTACAATAGCCTCAGGCATAAGTTGTGACAACTAAATTCATGTACATCCACAATTGTCAGAAAGTAATACTTGTGATCAAAAGTAGTAGCTTTATAAGGGCCCCAAAGATTCATATGTACACGGTGAAAAGGGGAATAAACTCGAGAATCACTACCAAAAAATATCAATCTAGCTTGTTTCTCCAAGGGATAGAATGAACACTTATTCAATTGCAAACTATCTACATGATTATGTAACAAATTATTAGACTTCATAACTGTAATGGAAGGATGCCCAAGTTTTGATGCCATAGGGTGTTGTTTTGTCCACAAATTGCTGATGTTATCGGGTGTCCCATCCCATGTTTATTGATGACTGCATCTTTGTATATGTACAAGTCTCCTCTATGCCTACCAATCCCATTCACCATGCCACTTCAAAGCTCCTGAAAAACACAAAAGTCAGGGAAAAAGTTGATTGAGCAAGAGAGTTCCTTGGTCAGTTTAGAGACGATAACAGGTTAAACATGAAATCAGGGACAACCAATACATTTCTCACAGTTGTAGTACCAAACAAAGATACATGACATGTATGAGTAATAAATGCCTTATCTTCTGTAGGCAAATGAAATTTATCATTACCAGATGTCTTTTGACTATAGCCATTTTTTAACAGGCCTTCCTTAGAGGCTACATGATGAGTTGCTCCAGAATCCACAATTCATTCATCACTATCTGCTACTTTAGAAATCATAAAAGTTACATGACCTGCTATATTGATCTGATTCCCTATATTACTTTGGCTTGCACCAACATCCTTAGTCAGCAAGTTGAGAATCTGTTTATACTGCTCTTCAGTGAAGTATTAAGCCTTGATCTCAGCATGGCTTGTACTTCTAGATGGCATCTGATATCGTGGTGGCATATCAACATTTTCAAACACATTGTTGATAGAATTTAAAGGTTTCTTACTATAATCAAATTGACCACTATAGTCAGCTGGACCTCCAGACCCCCCATAACTAGAGTTGAAATCAAAGGGATATCCAACAAGTTTGTAACAATTTTCTTCGAGTGACCTTTCAAACTGCAATACTCACATTACACCCTTATAAGGTTGTCCACAACCCAACTGCATGGCCAAAGGATCTGTGTTTTCAGCAATCGTATTCAAACCAACTGAATGTTGACTCTCATTTTCAAATATTATAGCATATGCTTGATTAAGTGCAGAACATATTGATTTTAACAAAATTTGTCCCCTAGCCTGGTCATATAAATCACTTAACCCACTAAGAAATTGTAATAACCTTTGCTGATGAAAATGTTCAACTGACTCCTTAGATTTTGCATAATAACAACTAGGAGGGGGAACCATTGCATTATATTCTGCTGAAAGGTCCTTCAACTTAGTGAAATAGACAGAAATAGAATTAGTACCTTGTGAGTGATTTGCAACTTGATAGTGAACTTGAAAAATTCTCATGCGATTGACTTTGTCAAATCGCTCTTTCAGATCCTTCCACACGATGTTAGAATCAGAGGCATATACAATCCCACTGAGCAGATCCTCAGACATTGTGTTGATAATCCATGAGAGGACGGTTGGATTGCATGTTTCCCATTGCTCATGAAGCTCCTTGTCAAAGGATTCCTTTTTAGAAGGGCCTAGCACAAACCCTAGCTTTCTCTTCGCTTGAAGAGCGACACGCATTGATCTATTCCATAATCAATAATTCTCTGATCCGATGAGCTTGAGTGGAACAAGTATCGAACCAGGAGTATCAGCAGGATTCATGACCATATGATGTGTGTATGTGAGTTTTTCTGCCGCTATAGCTACAAACAGACAAGCTTCGAAGAAGTGGAAGTTTCATATAGCAATTTGAAAAATTGAATCGAAAATCGCGTGTGTAGCCAGAATCTATTGCTCTGATAACATGTTAAAATTTGAAAAAAAAGTCAGACGGATTCAGCCATTGAAGCTCGAGAAGCTTCTGTGAGAAGAGGAGAGAAAGATATGTGAAGAGCGAAATGATAACCGCTTGCAGTTCTATTGCTTCCACACTGTATTTATACAATCAGGCTATCACCACTTAATCACATTTCTTCTCTAACTAATACACTCACCTAACTAACTACTCTACTTAACACAGTTGTTACCTGGTTGTTTTACAAAATAGAATGAAACCAACTACCAACTCCCACGTGTGCTTCCTTTCCAGTAGTGCTGTCACATTATCATCTCATAACAAATGCTTACCGGATTTATAAGTAAATTTTCCGTTTGTTGCATCTTATACTTTTCCATTATCAACTTCTTATAGTACAGATAATGAAAGAACAAGTCCTTTTTAAAACTATTTTTTCAACCATTTTTGTCACCTCCATTTTCATTAGTTAAGTCAAATATCCCTCTTGGTCTTGGGCCCTTCACTGACCTACATAATACTCTATCTATAAAGTTCGTAGAAATGGCCATGGGCTAAATCAGGATACAACCGGCTAATCAAACTAAAATTAGATAAAGTTGGGCCTATACTTGGGCTGTCAAATGAATAAAAACAAACGGGCCAGCTCAACAAACTAGTGCTGAATCACTGAGAAAATTTCTTTAGTAAGAAGACCACATGCAAGGGCGGAGCTAGACCTTATAATTGTCTTAAAAGTTTTTTGAATTATGCATTCAATAAGTTAAAATAAATTAGAATACTAAACTCATAAATTTTAAATTTTGGCTCTGCCTCTGGAGGCACGGTAATGATATTAGATGATGATAAGAAGACA